>JASGXE010009670.1:0-17208 GCA_030068105.1 Sinentomon sp. SZTP_YWyxl
CATTTTGAATCAGTCGGGTGTGTGGTGTTCCGTTGACCGAGGTTTCGGCTGATACCATCTGGAGCTTCGCAAGGTACGATCGTGAAAAATGCATTCAACCCGTCGGTAGATTGGCAAGGTAGTCGGTAGGTAGGTGGGTAGGAATCTAGCGGTGCATTTTTCCATTGGGCTGGCCTTCGCTTTTGTCGAAGCTGTCCAAAAAACTTCCAAAAATGCCAAAAATTCCATTCCATCCATGGAGAAATTTACATCCAAACTGCAGATTCCATGGACCCACTGGTTTCATCAGACTTGAGTTTTTGCTGGAGAATTGATGTTTGGACATCTGCAGCCAAATTGCCTAATGATTAGGGGAATTTCTGCGAAACATTAAAAATTTCAGAGGGTTCCTCCCCTCAGGGGACGGGCTGAAACCTTAAAAGCATTCTATGAATAAACCTTTCTCGCGATTCTTTAGAGGTTTGGGCGAAGCTTTTATGTTTTTTGTCTAGAGATATGTGCTTGTCGAGATAACTGAGTGAGAATTTTATTGGGCTGGACTAGGTAGGCAATTACTAGATAGGTAGGCAATTAATAGATAGGTAGGCAATTACTAATTCATTGGCATCGAGAAATGCTCATCCTTTGAGCATATCCAGAAGGACACCACAGGAGGGTGAGAATTTTTCTCAGTCCCAAATATTCTGAGTAGGTAGGTACTGACCCAAAAATCAAAAGAAAATGATGGAGCACGTGAAAAACATGGACAGACACACGCAGCGCCATTGTCCATATTGCACTGGACGACTGCAAATAGGCAGGTACCTACATGATCACAGCGCACACCAATCAAAATGCATTGTGTTTTCATGGAGAATGGAGATTACCTTGTTTAATACGTTTATCTATTGGGTTTCATTCAATCGCCTTGTTTGTAATCTGGACCAACTGATGCACATCCAGATCGAATTTGGCTGGCTGAAGACACCAAATAATTCTGAATCAGTCAAAAATAGGTCAGCTCAGCTGAAAAGATGCAGATTTCGGGACGGGTCTCGGCCCCCACTGTACCAAATTCATTTTGGCTTCTTGTCTTTTGCCATTCAACACTTGCCATACCTATCATTATTGTCGGAAGAATCTTTTGCTGCCATTGTAAATTTATATAGCTATGTTACTCGTGAATTCATGCACAAGTCCTTTTTAGTTGTGTTGGCTGCTTAATGCTGTTCTCTGTTCTTTTTTTGCAGAAACAAGGATGAAACCAGAGCGATATTTGAGAAACATAAGCCATCTCATGTTATTCATTTGGCAGCAGTTGTTGGAGGCTTATTTCACAACATGAAGCACAATCTTGACTTTCTCGTTAGTCTCAGAGAACATTGTTTCCTCTTGTGTGATGTTTTGATATGATACAACGCTCATTTTATTCTTTTTTGGGGGGGGGTTTGGTGAAAGAGCTCACCTGTATAGCCTGTTGGAAATGTCTAGCTCTCAAAAAGAATGTAAATTGATTGCAATGCAGCATTTTTTGCCTGCAAATGCAAAAAAGTGTCATTTTATGAGTTCATAAAGTTCCTGAATTTTGATTAGAATTTGGTCACCCCATGCTGGAGCACAGATGCGGACATAAGTACCACAGAACATAATTAACAATCCGAGATATTTTGAATTTGTTCTGCCTTCTGAATTTTTGTTTCACACATTTTGTTCTGCTGCTCTTCATTTTTTTCGGCCTAGGCCTACTTTGTTCTTCAACCTTTTCATTCATGACAAAAACCACTTGAATCTTCTCTGCTGCTGCTTGGGATGCCGCATTAAAATTTGCACTTGTGCCAATGCTTGTGCACCATTGCTGGCACACGGCATTTCTCGGTCCCGATGTTATTTGATCTGTCCTTCCATGTCGCGAGTGGTATCTGCAAACGGGTTTTCATGTTAATCGCAGTGATGTTCATTGACATTTTCATGAATTCTCTCTGGTATTTGTTTTTGCTTTTGGCCCAATGAAAACAAACAAACTCAAGGTAAAACAGAGCAGTAGGTACCTACCTAACCAAAACAATATGGGAAAGGAAATCTAAAAAAGTTTCAAAATTCTATGAGATGTGTATCCCTGCATTTTGAATGCTGTAGCCATTGATCTGAGATGCAGTGGCATCCCAAAAAGTAAAGGAAACAGAATTAGGAAACAAGTTGTTTAAATTGATTGAGTTTTGTTTTGTCAGTTTGTTCTACTTAGGCTCCAGAATTGTTGCATATGCTCATGTCCATGATTAGAGTTTTGAAGATTGCCACAAGTTTAGAGACTTTTCAACACCAAGATGGTTGTGCAGTTTTGAATGCACTAATCCAGAGGACGAAAACACTCATTTAAGTCCGGCTGTTGATACAATTGATGCATGATGCGGGGACGGACTGCGTTGGGACGGACTGTTGGACAGGATTGTGGTCGGAAGAGTCAAGTGTGTGCATTGAGTGCTGCTGAGAGTAGTGGGTGGGTGGTAAGTGTGCAAAATGGCCAAAACGAGAATCCACATCGAATCCAAAATTTCAAATCTGATTCGTGACCAAATGTCCTAAACCAAATGCAAAATCACATCATTTTATGCAATCCAAATCCTGGCTATGGAAGAATCCTCCAACATCGAATCCAAATGCCAAAAACGACCCCAATGATCGATGAAAAACGACCCCAATGAAAAGTTCAATGTCATAAAATCCAAGAAATCTGCGATACCCCGCAGAGAAAGATTTTTCTCATGAGGCATTCACTATCATGTCTGACTTCAGCTTGTTCAAATCTTGCCTTCTTCTAAAAATCAAAGGGGCAATGGCAAGACTGTAATATTTAGGTATCCAACCCTCTTTAAATGAAGCAAGTTCACAAATAAAATGGACCCCACTTTTGAACAGCGTGGAGCTTATCGTAGTTGTACTGGAAGGGTAGAATTTTGCATCGGAGTAGAGGAAAAGTGCCTCTATTGATTTTAGCAGGTGCAATTGATCAGGATTGTAGCCGAGACATTTTGATGAGCAATTCTCAGAATGTCTGAATCCGCCTTCGTATAACATGCAATGGCATCTGAACAGTGTTTACAAACAAAGAAGCAGGGTTTTGTTCAATTTTAAAACGTTGCTTCTAAAATTGTTTACAAACAAAATTTGTTTCTGAACACAAAAAATATCTGTACGATTATTACCAAAATAAACATGTTTTTTCCCCATTAGGTAGGTTATTTTTACGAATAGGTAACAACTTTTTGCTTTTTTTTTCAATTTCATTTCAGAGAGACAACATTTTGATCAACGACAATGTACTTCAGACCAGCCTTGAATATGATGTTGAAAAAGTAGTCTCGTGCCTTTCAACCTGTATTTTTCCAGACAAGACAACATATCCAATTGATGAAACAATGGTGAGCTCTTTAGCTTTGTCCACTGCATTTCATAGGTAGGCAGGACATTTATCATTCCATGCTGGGAGTAACAATATTGGATAGGTACCATTTATTTGAGGTTTAGTCAGATGTGTTACTTGGGAAGGGTTGGTTAGTCGGCTACCGTAATTACTGCATGCATAATGTGTTATCCACCCACAGGCCTGGTCTTCTGGTCTTGGTATAGTGCGCACCTTGCCTGGTTCACGTTTGCTGGCCAAAATGTGTGTAACCTTCAGGGACTGATACCTGATACCTACCTATTGCATTTATATGATCATTGCACACCCATTAAGCCATTGTGATTTAGGTAACTTTTTTTCTCACCGTGTAAAATCCCGTGAAGGAAGTGGGAGTTCCATCTGCAAAAAAGTGTGTGCACTGACTCTTAAACTAAGAAAATCTTTGAACCCCAGTGCAATTTTGTGCACAAAAAGGGAATATAACTCATGGCTTAAAAGTGTATCTTCAAAGACAAAGATGAAAGAACAAACAATAAGCTGGACAAATCATGAAGAAATGTTTGGAAATGGATTGACTCAGAGCAAAATAACACTTCCACAAGACTGATGCTTGTGTTTTTTATGTGAGGCCCGTGAAATTTTGTTTTTATTTTTTGTTTACCTATTTCATTTTGTAAGTTCAAAATTTTATTTTTCCTTGTCGACCTTCTATTTTGGGCTAGAAATTTGATCCTTGGAGGGTTAAACTATGGTTTGCTGGGTTTGAGTCCAATGCAAAACTTGAACTGATCTGCCAAATGAAAACGAGGGAAGCAGCAAATTACGAGAATGAAATCGGTTGGGAAACACGAATTTTGGCATTTTGACCCACCCCTACCCCTTAAAAAGAAAGAATGTGCAAACCCAGTTTCCACCCAGCGTCATTTATGAGTTTTGTGAATGAATGGAATGACCTTCAAATGAAGATTTGACATGATTGGTGATAGACTGTATGCAGAGCATGGTGGATTTGAGAAAAGTCAGTTCACCTGCAGTTATACTTCATTCTTCTCACCCTTTTGATTCCTTCATTCCCAAACTGATTCTTCACTCTTGGGAGTTTTATTCAACTTCCGTTTTAAACTGACGTGAGTCGTTTCTCTCACCAAAAATAAGCATAGGTAGGTAGGTACATATCATATTTATGTAGAAGGACCCCAGCAAGTGCAGCAAGAATAAATTGGCATTTTGGAAATGGACTGTAGCGCGACGTTGCATTGTATTTTTGGGCAAATGAAAATGCTGCTTTGGGTAACTGAGGCTGAATGAGAATAAGTGGTCACGCACCTTTTTTATGTTTCGTCCGATTTGGTTCAAACTTTGCACACATCGTGGGGTCATTTTAAATAAGATATGTGCAAACTTTCACACCCTGGTGTCAATAGTTTGGGAGCCAATTGATGCTCCAAATGAGGCGAAACCTTTTATCGTTGCAGCACCAAAACCATAAACACGCAGCCAAATAATTCTTTGTTAATTTTGGTCACTTCAGTGAAATCCATAGTGGTGCTGGAGGATTCTGGGTTTCAGGGAAGTGACCAAAATAAACCCTGATGTGTAATTTCACTTTTGGTCAATTATAAAATACGGAGCTCATCAAAAGTCCTCAAACATATGTGATATTTTGAAGTTGGTACTGGTTAACACAGGGGCCATCTAATTTCAACAGGGCTTGGTGCAACTTCACGCTTCATACGAGTGTCATGTTTTGCAGTGCATGCTGCCATTGATTCTAAATGTCTCCTGAGTTAAAATGAACTCCTATGTTCGAAGACTTTCGATGAGGAGTGTATACAGGGTGATTCAGAAACAGTGGACGAAACTTCACCCACATATCCCTGTGTAATTCTGAACAAAAAAGTCCCAATGAACCAATGTCCACAAATGCACCATTTGGACGTTAAAAGGGGTTTCTTTGGTTGTCATCTAGCGTACGTGCACTTTTTCAAAAGTACTTGCGGACGATCTGAGCATCCTAAATGTGTCAAACTTGGCAGTTGGGACCCAACGTATCAAGTGCATTACTTCGCATTTCAAGGTTTACCAAAAAGCATCCTGTAGACCAACAGTGGTGCATGTCCGATTGTAAGTATATTCTCAAATGACTGACCTCTGTTGTGGGTCAAGTTTCAATTTCCGCCATTGTCAGCATGTCAGATCTTTCGTTGATGGCACGATGAGACCAAATGGGCCAATTAGGGGCGCGAGATGACAACCATAGAAACTCAGTTTAACGGCCAAACGGTGCATTTGCAGACATTGGTTCATAAAGACTTTTTTGTTCAGAATTGACACAGGAATATGTGGGCAAAGTTTTGTCCACTATTTCTAAATCACCCTGTAGAGGTACTGATAGAGTCAAAACGTGGTCCAATTTGTGATGCTTTTTTTACATAAGCATGCAAAATTTTAACATTCTGTGTTGTTCTTGACCTAAGATATTGCATTCAAAAGTTTGCTGAACATGAGAAATCACAGTTTTGGGGAAATTTGAAGGTTTGCTGATTTTTTAACATTGTAAAACTCTTCTGGCAATATCAAACTTTCTTATTCTCAGCCTACAAGCAGCCTACGAGGTTGAAAAATGGCATACTTGTATAAAAAATCCTCCTAAATTGGATGCAATAATTGTCAAACTCAGCCTATCTTGCTGCATTACTCTGCAAAAGTTATTTCCTGAAAAAAGAACATTCACCAATAAATTAGTCCCAATTGATTAGGTACTGAATCGCATACAAATTCATTGGGATGCATTTGGATTTTGGTCTGTAACTTCGAAATCATATGGAATTTCTAAAAATTGATTGCACCAGTGGAATCATCAGATTTTTGGCATTTTTGCACATAAAATCACCAATACACTTGCATTTTCATTTTTCACAATCCGCCATCAGAAGTTGTCCAAGTGTGTGGTAGAATCCATTATGTGCAGTTGTGGATGCCTTTCTTTAAGGAATGTTCCTGCATATCTCAGAAGACATGGATCAATTAGGCTGGTAAGTAAATCGAGGGTAAGTCAAAAAGTTCCCGGAGTGACCTCACAAATTTTTTCACAAACTAGTTATCAAAGTTTTTTCTAAACACATTTTTTGATTTTTTTCTCACACACATGCTCAAGACAATTTTATGTGGTGCTGCCATCCTTAAAACCCTTTGCGTTAAGACGGAGCACCATTCCTCCGGAACCTGCTTAGAAAGGCCCGTTCTAGCTCCTTTATTGACACCCAGTAATCTCCCTTGGTACGTTCATTCCCTTTGCAAGATGGGAAAATCTCTAAAAGAGTAAGGGGAAGGGTCGTAGGATGACCGTGAAAGGAGTTCCCATTGAAACTCTCACAGAACGACTCCAAAAACCCTTGAAGGATGACCAGCAGCATTGCATGATTGAACAAAACACGGTGAAAAAAACTTTCATTGTCATTTTTCTGAGTGCCCAGTACAGCATTTTTTATAAAACTTGTTCGAAGTAGGTCCCCCTGACTGTCTCCTGCTTTTCCAAGAAATCTACGAAGATCACACGAAAAAAATGTTGCCTTCACCTTCTTAGGTGCCTGCTGCAACACAAATCTGGATTGTTCTTTTTTGCCTCTTGTTCTCATAATTTGGGGTTTGGTTTCTTTTTCGGATTGTTCTGAAAAATTGTGAGTTCATCTCAAGTTACTACTTGCAGGAGGGCTTCGCCAGATTTTGTCTCCATCCTTTTCAAAAATTCAAATGTGTGATCGAAACTCTGAGTATTGTGTTTTTGCAGCAACGCCGTTGGCACCCATCAAGCATCAAGGCTACCCAATTGAAAATGTCCATGAGGAAAAGTCTGTGCATTGCCCATGGGAGACACCCATAGATGTTTCTTCCTCCTAATTAGTGTGTCTGTGCTCTTCGCTCACAATTGCTCCTGCTGCAGCCGCTGTTTTCCCTTCAAATGGCGATGATCGTCCGCCTCCCCACTGGTCGCCGTCGATCGCCCCCCACCCTTCGTTAAAACGTGTGATTCGATTGTGTGCTGACTTTAAATTGGGACGTGGTCCCCATAAACATTCTTCAAGTTATCCATGATGTCATTCGAATCCGAAATAACAGAGTTTTGGCAAAAGTATTGCATTGATCCTCATTCCAAACTTCACATTTTCAATCACTGAAAAATAATGGAAACCTAAATGCTCGATAAAAATAAACGTAGAGAAACGACGGATGACTCAGTTGGTATTTTTGGTTGAACACAAACACAACTGGGAGAACATACACACAAAAAAATCAGTTTGTGACGCAGCGTACTTTTGGTACAGTGAGAACATTCCGGAAACGTTTTGACCTACCTTCGCATGTATGAGCATAAATTGGATATCTCCCAACCGGAAATATCTCTGAATATCTTCTTTTTTGATTTCAACCAATTTGGTAGGTATGTCAGCATTTTTAATGAATACCTTCAGGAATTATCCCACAGAATAGGTATCCAAGAGAAGCAGAAATACAGGGTGATTCATAAAATACTCGCCCAAAACTATTTTGTGAGTTTGTCATTGTCTGGCAGTCCTATAAGAGGTGGTTAGCCCATGAAGCTGAGCTCTCTCATCTTTATCCATGGCCAAGTGGTGTTCAAATGATGTTTTACCATCTTTTTGGTTGCACGCCTGCAAGAGTTAATGACAAATGGAACATACTGCAGCCTGCATATGCAACATGGCTGCTGACATCTCTTTTGTCACCTCCAAACCGTGCCCAGTTCGTGGGGCTGTGAAGGCCAGGACTTCAGGCAGGAATTGAATTGAATTCGGCACAAGGAATTGAATTCAGGAAACAAGGAATTGAATTCGGCACAAGAATAAACTAACGCAGTGCAGGTGGAAATGTCTGGCCTGCAAATGGGGCACTGGAAATTGGTCTTGGCTGAGATCACTCGTGATTGGGAATGCATTCTGGAGCGGAATAAGATCTCTCTCTGTTAACGTGGTCAGGGACCATGGGCGTCTACTTTTTGCACCGAGAGGCAGCTACTGGAGAAGAGCCAAAAGGTCCCTTGCTGACATCACAGTCGTATTCTGCCGCTCCAGAATGCCATCCCAATCATGAGTGAATTTAGTCAAAACCAACCTCCAGTAGGTACCCCATTTGGAGGCCAGGGCTCACCACCAGCACACTCTACATCAATTATTCTTGTGCAGCACAAATTCTGAATGGAGACGACGAAACATGATTTGTGTTATGCCTGCCAGAAGTCCTGACCGCCAGAGCCTGGCTGCGTGAAAAAGTCAAAGATTCAGAAGTAATGAAGGTGATAGCACGTTGCATATGCATGCCTTAGACTTTCTGAACCATTCAACGCTTGCTCTTGCAGGCGCACATCAAAAACGATGGCCAACATCAAACGAGCACAACTCAGCCAAGAATAAAGAAGAATGGGCGTACGGACAAGAAGAACTTTCACCTCCAAGAAGAACTATCACGAGGACAAACTCACAAAATTGTTTCGGGCGAGTTTTTTATGAACCACCCTGTATTTTTTGTTTCAATCATTCTTTCTTGCAGGTCCATAACGGCCCACCTCACAGCTCAAATTTTGGCTACAGTTATGCAAAACGTTTGGTCGATATTTACAATAGAGCATACCATTCCCAGCATGGTAAATGCTATACGTCTGTGATACCTTGCAACGTATTTGGGCCACATGATAACTACCACCTTGAGAACAGTCATGTCATCCCAGGTCTCATCCACAAAATGTACTTGGCAAAGAAAACCGGACAGCCACTGGTGATATCGGGGTCTGGTAAACCTTTGAGGCAATTCATCTATTCAAAGGATTTGGCCCGGCTGATTGTATGGGTTCTCAGGAATTACAACGAAACAGAACCAATCATTTTATCAGGTAAGCCACTCAATGAAATTTAATGAAATGATTCCCTGGATTTAAAATGTTATGGCAACCGATATATTCCACTGGACAATGGTCCAAATTTATAAATGGATTATTTTTTGGGGGGAGGGGGTATTTTTTGCACACGGGAGAATAAATTCCACGGCTTCAAAAATGCCTTTCTAAATTTGTGAATGTGACCACGCAAGCAACAATTAAGAAGCCATTTTGTCAAAATCCCACTCCTTCGACCGTTTTGCCCAAAAATGTCCGGTTGCCATAGCAACAATAGGAACTTTTATGGGCAAAAATCCCAGAATGGGTGGGTTTTCAAAAAAAAAATGCTCGTTCATTTTTGTTTGTGTTGACATGAAGAACAATTCCTTAAATTTTGTGCCCAATACACCCTGTATTTCTCCTGCAAGGCTTGTAAACGTGTTACACAAAAACTGTGCCTGCACCCACTGATCTTCTACCTCCACCTCAGTCACAAAAGCTGCACTTCTTGAACAATATTTCATCTTCATAACATTCATCTGGTGTCTCACATATAAATGAGTGAAAATTGCAGTGACTTGGGTTGATCCAGAATTCATCCAAGTAATAGTTGTTAATGTCCTAAAATGGCCAAAACAAACCCAGAATCTCGACGAATTGGCATACGACACTCCCCTCCGAATCACGGGATGGAAAATGCAAGACCCACACAGGACGTCACACACGAACTGAACCATACTTAACATTCCAATCAAATCGGCCAAAATATCGCCGTTGTCTGATAGGAAACAGATGGGAAATGCCCACTTTTGAGATTAGACTCGCCAGCCGCATCTTGGCTCATTTTGACACAGGACGCACTGAAACTTGCAAAAGTGTGGAGAATGGATCCAAAAAGCATGCAACCATAAACGAGCACAAGACATCAAAATGTAGTAGGTGTGCAAACTTACAGCTTTTATGATTCACATGCATACCACTGTTTTCGATGCAGAACAATTTCAAAGGAATGCACTGTACTGTACAAAACCAATTGCAAAATGATTGACATTCTCACAGTGAAAAAAGACACAGCAATGAGCGGCATCTGCATCTGCATCTGTTCTCGAAATTTTACCGTGGAGTGGTGAAATTTTGACCTGTGGCAACTATCTTTGCTTGTGAGCTTCAAATCTAAAGAAAAGCGAATCTGGTGACAAACTGCCCTGAAACATTAATTAATTAATTTCAAGTTCTGTCTGCCAAATCAGTTGGCACCTACCTGACAGCATTTGCATTGCTCTGAAATTCTTGAACCATGGATGTGCTCCATGCTTTAAGGGAGGTGTCAAAAATGAAAATAACATGATTTTTGGACTTCATGTTTTATGATGTCACCAAATGGCCCATTTCATGCTAATTCCAATGATATAATTGCCATTACTGTAGCACTATTGGTTGGCAAGCTATCGCGATTCCCGTGCGACACTATTTTCGTGCGACAGCGTATTTTGCATATGCTTCGAAAAATCCACAGTATTCAAAGCACGTTTTTACCGCTTTCACTTTTTTGACATTTTTTTAACTTTTGCATGCTTTTTCTCAGCCACCAGAAGTGCTAGAGAGGTAAAATTTGGCACACTGGACGAAAAAATTATGCTCTTTTGGGTGATAGAGCCGGAATTTCAATATTTTAAGTTGTTCATAATGTTTTGGGCCATTATCAGGAAAAAGGTCTATCGCTTAATTATTATTATAATACAATTTAATTTGCAAGGACATAGTCCGGCGCAAATCAACAGGCGGGAGTGGGAAGAAGGGCTAGACGTTTATCACCAGTGCTTTCTTGTTATGTGAACAGAGATTATTCTTAAAGGTATGGACAGAAATGTTACTCCCATCCCCAAAAACGGTACCATCCAACAGGTTCCAATCTCTCACTGTCCTCACAATGAAGGAGTACTTCCCAAGGTTACTAAAGACACGTCCTACTCGAAGCTTATAATCATGGTCACCCCTTCCCCAGTACTGGGCAGGAAACAAAAATCCCTTGAGGTCAGACCATCCTCCGACATTATTGAGGGCAAGAAATAGGGCTGACAACCTGGCATCATTCCTACGTCGGGCAAGAGAAACCCATCCTAATTCGGTAATCATAGCTGACACACTAACGTATGGCGAATAACAGCCAGTTACAAAGCGTGCAGCTCTGCGCTGGACTCTCTCCACCCTTTCAATAAGTGTTACCTGGTACGGATCCCAAACAGAAGTTGCATATTCCAAGAGAGATCGCACCAGTGCCATGTATACCTTCTCTCGAATGCCGCGGCTGGCATTACCAAAAGTTCTCTTAACAAAGTAAAGTGCTGTATTAGCCTTTTTGATGACTCCATCAACGTGAGCTTCCCAACTGAGCTTACTTGTGAAGGTGACACCTAAATATACAACAGTGTTTGTTGAGCGTAATGTCACACCGGAGATCAAGTAATCACACATTATGGCAACACGCTTTGTGAAGAAACGAAGAACACATTTATCACAATTTAGCCTCATCCCCCACTTTTTACACCACTCGGATATTTTATTCAAATCACATTGGATTTCAAGACAATCTGTAGGAGATCGAATTTCGCGTGAAACAATACAATCATCAGCAAACAAACGTACACTGCAATTCAAGTTGAAAGGAAGATCGTTGATAAACACCAGAAACAATATCGGTCCAAGGACGCTTCCCTGTGGAACACCTGAAGTAACTGGCACCGTGCAAGAAAGTGCATCACGCACTCTCACTTGCTGCTTCCTATCCATTAGAAAGTCTATCAGCTTTTGCCGCAAATGAGGAATATGAAGGAATGTTGCATGCTTTTGAGAAAAAACTTCAAAAAGCGGCTCTATCACCCAAAAATTCATTGCTTTTGTGACATTTTAGTCCAAACCAGATCAAAACATCTCTACCGGTTCTCCTATAATCTTGCGCTAAAGTTAGGAAACCAAATTGTGACCTTTGACCCCATAACTCAGAACGACTTGACCTAATGAGGTGAAAGTTTGTGAGAGTGACCTTCCATATGAGCCCTAACAGTGTGCCAAATTGGAACAAAATCGGATCATAAACACGGAAGTTGGCATTTTTACCCCTACCCCCCCCCCCTTAAAACACTTCTCTGATGAAAATGTGTTTGTTTTTGTTTTATCATGACCTTGCCCATTCCATCTCAACTCCTGTGATTCTCAATTTATTTATTTTTAAAAAATATTATAATCCATCTGAAATGCATAAAAATGTGTAACGACCGAGATACATGAACAAGTGGCTTCGAAACAGATGAGGCATGCAAAAATTCGGAGGTGGTGTTTTTTGAGCCACTGCAAAGCTTTGGCCTGTCTCTTCCATCAAACAACAAGGTTTCCAAAATTACAAGTTGTGGTGTGTATCATGTTGCAAAAAATTTTTCGCATAATGCCTTTCGAGAATTCCGAGTCCTCTTTTCTGATATCAAATTTGTTGGGCAGAGTGTTTTAAGTGCATTTTTGGGAATTGGGTAATTATGTCGTCTCGATTCAATTTGCTTTGGTTATTTACCTATAAAGAGCAAGTTTTTCCTTTTTCATCCATTCATTCAGTTGATGAAGATATGGAAGTGTCAATCAGCGAAGTTGCCAATTTAATTGCCAAAGCAATGTCGTTTGATAGTCCTCTGGTGTTTGATCCATCGCAAGCTGATGGACAAATGAAGAAGACGGCAAGCAATGCAAAACTGAGGAGACACCTGCCGGAATTCACCTTTACACCACTCCCTGCAGCCATCCAGGAAAGCGTCGATTGGTTCTTGACAAACTACGACACTGTCAGGAAATAGGGAATTGTCGACTGTTACCACTTTTGGAATTTCTATTCCTATCAAACAGTATTTTGCATTTCTTTTCGTGTTGGGTTTGTAATTAGGCTTGCAGTCTCTTTTTATTTGTTAAAATGTTGGTTTGTTGTATTTTTATTTTATTTTATTTGACGGGAAGTACCCTTGGCTGACCATGTTTTCTGCCAATCATCTTTTGTTAGGAGGTCTCAGGTTCAGCATCTCAAACTCCTCCATGTAAGCCATCGTGTACCAAAACATGAAATTATTTTCCCATACCAAATAAATCTTGATTGCAGTACTTGCCCTGTTCACGGTTGTGGAAAAATCTGGGATGGAAAAAATATGGAATCAATTTTTCCTGGGATGCCACCCCCCACACATGAGGCACCCAGACACTCTATTACTGGTGGGTTTGGGTTTGTGCCTTGTTATACCGTGTTTACATCTGAATTTTTAATGATCATTAAAATGAAGCTCATTAATCGAAAGGTCGATTAATGAATAATGATCATTTTATTTTGGCCCGTTTACACTTGCATTTTCGCCAAACATCATCAAAAAAGACTGCGGATTTCGCACTGGCCGTTCTCCTGGAAAATTTCGTTACGAAACAGCAACAGTGAAATATGAGCGTTCTTTTAGAACAGAATTATTAGCTTGGGGGTATAGCTCAGTGGTAGAGCATTCGACTATGGACCGAGAGGACCTGGGTTCGATATGCAGCCACTTCAAAAAATTTTCAGATTCCATAAAGTATTTCGTTTTTGGTGGGTATTCGAAGCTATTTCGTCTTTTCCTTTTCTGGAATTTGGTGTCCTTGAATGGCCAGCAACATTTCAGCAGCATAATTTGTCGAATTTGAGCTCCAGTCCTCAAGCAAACCGAAACGTTTTGAACGTCATTAAAAATAAATTATGTTAGTAACATAATTAAAATAAACTAGGGGGCTTCGCCGCCTGCGGCCTTCGGCCGCCAACCCCCTATCGGGGCTGCGCCCCGAAGACGCTCAGATGGCCGCTTCGCGGCCATTTCCCTGTATGTGCTTACGTCAGTCTGAAGGCTGTGTTTAGACATTTGCACTGGATTGCACTCCAGGTTATTCAGTCTCCTTGCTCACCAATTCCTGCAGATTGAGTTAGGTGAGGTCAAAGTTGTTTCAACTTGGGTTTCAATTTCACAACACGGAGAGCCCAAACCTTACCAAACCTATTCTTACCAAACAACATAACCCAGTCTAACTTAACCTACCAATCCAACCTGACCTAACCGACTGCCCGACAGAGAAGGCACACCCTGTGCCACATACTGGTGCCAAAGGTGGGACATAATTGCACGGCTAAGAGCACAACTGTTTTCTGAAAATCTTTTCCTGCGATCATGCAATTGTGTCCCCCCTCATAAACGACTGAAACCTCCTCTTCCCTCCTATCTTCTCCCCTCTTCTGTTCCCCCATCTCCTGTTCTGCCGCTTCCCCTCTCCTCTTCTCGCATCATTGAGTCGGGAACAACATCCCAGAGCGTCAACAGTGTTCGTATTCTAAATGACAACAGTTCCAAAGACGGGTTTTTCCGCGAAATACCGCAGTTGATGCTCCTCGCATGGGGTTTCCTGTGGTTTTGTGGCTTGATTTTTGTGCAGATTTTGCATTCCTTCGGCTGTTGTTTGGGCGAATTTTTGGCATTTTCGGTGTTTCGATTTGTCCGATTTTTCAAAACCTTTTCCAGATTATTTTTTGTGAAATTCCAGGATGTCATCCCCACAGGAGGTCGCACATGGTTCATCGTTGGACACACTTGCAGGTGTTCAATAGAAAACATTGCCAGATGTGCGAAATATTCCGCAATCACAAATTGTCGTGACGGCGAATTTCATGGATGCTGTGGTAGACAGGCCTTTGGAACTTGTAACCGTCAAAATGATAGGTGGATTGAATTAAGGTCGACGGGTCCTTGTGGAAAAAACTGTTCACATTCACAGGAATAGGGAATTGCACATGAATTTGTTTTTGGAATCAGTTCAGGAATCCGACGTTCATGATGCTTGGGCGTGTGTTGGACCAGTTGCGATCTGCCATGTTTGCGGTATGCCATCCAAACCTTTTTGTCATCTTTGTTTCATGCCCAGGTTTTTTTTCAGACGTCAACCACACAGTGAAATATTTGCTTTCGTTCAAAACTAAAGCAGGACCCTAGAACAATAGGTAAAAGAACATCGATAGCTTCGGTGAAGCCGCCATGTGGCGGCAGCACTGTTGGCAAATCTGAAAAAGTAAACGGAGCTTAATTGCGCTGGCCTTGTATTTTGCAGAAAACATCAGTTCAATGGAAAATAACGCACCTCAGCAACATGTATGTTTCTTGTGCAGAATGCCAACATCATTCCTGCTGCACTCTGCAGTCAGTCAAAATATGTTCTCAGGCAAAATATTTGATCAAGAAAAGGTCAAAGAAAATGTTTTCAGTAGCGAAATCCGCAAGCTGGCCATGTCCCTTTTTCCATCACCCGTCCGCTTCTGAACACAACACCAAAATAACAGCGTTGTTTAAGATTAAAAATATCGATTCGGTGCGGTGGCTCAGTCGGTTAGCACGTATGTCTAGTGTGCTGGAGGTCCCGCGTTCGATTCTCGCATGCGGCTGATTTTTTTCATGTTGATGATGAGATCAAAATTTCAAACCAGAATCGTTTGCACGCTTTTTACTTCTCAGTTGCAGTTTTCTGACCAATTTGAATTTGACAGGCCATCTCATTGCCCATTTTCGCACACAAAGTTCATCTCAAGTTGTCTGACTGGCTCCCTGGAGAAAATATTTCTGGGAACCGCTGTTGGGATTTGACCAATTCGCACAAATTGGACTTTGTTGCTTTTTGAATTGTGAGAGTTCCATGTTCTGTCTCGTTGCTTGTTTGGCTCCTGTGTTCGAAGACTTTTGCTCTGCACCCATCTTCCAAAGGTGAACATCCTAAAACATTTTCAATTTTGTGGACTTCATCGCGGCGCATCATCAATTTTGCCGCATGCTCTTGCACCAAAAAAAAAAAACAATGTTTCATGTCGCATTTTCTGCCAAAAAACGGCCAAATGGAGTTCAAATGCAATGATTTTGGAATTTTTGGAAAGCAAAAAGCTTTCTCCACAACTCTTCCACAGGTGCAAACCATGTTGCAGCGGAAAAAATCGCACGATCATGAAAAATATCTGGCAGGACCCCGGCATTTTATCACATCCCAACTTTTAACAATTTTTTCCTGAAATGGTTTTGATGTTTTGTCAGTGAAAATATCGGAATTGTTTCAAACGCCAAAAATCGCCAATATTCCTTCCAGCTTTCTCACTTTAAAATTTGAACAAAATCCGTCATCTGGTTCAAGAGATAATCAACTTTCTGTCGGCGAACCCCGTCTTCAGTCCTGCCAGTTTTGTCTCTTCTCCTTCAGACTTGCGAACTGTGCGCACCTAGCAGCGAGAAACAGAAACATGAAAACACGCTTCACTCAGCAAGCGAATTTTGAATGGGGAACGGCGAAGCTTCCTTTACCTTTTGTTCCAGTGCCATGACTAAAGTGTCGCGAACTCAACAGTTACTGAAGAAAAAAGAAAGGGTAAAGTCGATCTGATGGGGGGACGGAATATTCCGTCCGAAGACAAAATATTCCGTCTGGGATTGAGGAGAAAATGGAAATCGGTTCCGATGGGTGCCCGCAGGTAGAAATGACAAATCGCTGGTGCAGGGTGCACAGAAGATACAGATAAGGTTTGGTTAAGTTAGGTTTGGTTAAGAAAGGTTAGGTTATTAGAAATAACCTAACCTTTCTCTTCCCTAACCAACCTAACTTAACCAAGTTTGGTTAGGTTAGGTCAGGTTAGGTTAGGTTAGTTCAGGTGAGGCGACTACAAAAGTACAGATTCAATTCAATTCAGAACAAAAATGAAAACGTTTGACGGAAAATGCTGTCATCCCATCATCCTGGATCCACCTAAGCAAACTTAACCTGACCTAACATCCCCAACCTAACCTAACCTGACTTAAGCTAACCAACTTACCCAAACCTAATCTGTATCTTTGTCATTTCTACCTGCGGGCACCCA
>JASGXE010009671.1:0-16459 GCA_030068105.1 Sinentomon sp. SZTP_YWyxl
CTTTTGACTTGTTTTTTTTTTCAGTTAACCACGGGTTAAATTGAGATAACCATGGTTAAAGTTAACCCGCCGAAATCGGCGGGTTAAGATGGTGCGACAAACGCAAAATGTCGACAAAAATACACGGTTATCGCTGTTCATTTATGCGTATTGGCAGCAAATCATTCGCGATTTTAATTAGGGAAGCTATGAACCCCTGGTAGGTATGTATCGACGAGAAAAAAGTGAACAGGAATGAAATGATCGCATTTTCAAAAACAAAGAAAAATGTTTCGGAGTTGAAAAAATAACACACGTCGAAAACGGAATCCAACTGGAGACAGAGATTGCTCGTCCAACACGAAATCGAAACAAAAACGTCAAACTCAAAATTTGCCAAACAAAAACTGTTGCCATGGAAACGATATGCGACATCAAGTGTAGCCTCATAAATTGTTTCGTTTCGGCGAAATTGAAGAAAAAAGATGAGGAATGGAGCGCTGGGGGTTCATTTCGAGAGAATGCTTCCGGTGAAAACCTTTCGGCGCTATCCTTAGGAATCCCTTGCAAAAATAAGGAAAACACCGTTTTACCCCACATTATCCCTCAACTTCAGCACTGAGCGAAATAAAGGCAGCAAACAAAACAAAAAGTGGGCTGCGTCTCGTACCCGGTGTATTATCTCGGCGAATGAGCTTTTCCTTTCCTACCATATCGTAAAGACTGAAAGCGAGAAAACGACTTTTCGCATAATCGCACTTTGGTGATCTTTGAAATTTTTCCAAATTCTCATGCGGTCACAGTGGTTTTTACTTTTTGCAAAAAGCCAAGAACACAGGAACGTCATTTCAGATTTTCGCAGGAAAGGGCATTCTTCAGCAAAGTCTGAGCGCAACACATTCGGCCATCTGGGGGGTGAGTCCCCAGATTCCCGTAGAGATTGGGTTCGTGGGCAAAGTCCCATTGGGGTTCGAAGAGGCAGACCCCCTTGCGGGGAGTCTCGAGAGCGAAGCCAAGCTGAAAAAAAAACCTTTTGCTGTTTTTTGGGTTCATTTTGGGTGCGGGCATTTGGCGTTTCAGAGGCCAAATTTCCCACCAGCGTGAGACAATTGTCTCACGCCCCCGCCTTAAAGCGATCCACTGTGGACATTGATATTAGCAGGGGACCGTTTCCCCCAACTCCGGTGAAAATGTCTTGCCTGGTGGACAAAAAAGAGCAGAAACAAAAAAAAAAAAAACAAAAAAATGTGGGATCCGCTCAAAAAAAAAAAAAAACAATGTTTTACTCTGCATGTTTCGCGACAGAATGCGGTGGTTATAGGGCATTTCCAGGGAAATGTCAACCTCTTGGCAAAAATTTTTTTTGTTTTAGAAATAACGTGACATGAAATTTTAGGTAAGGAACACTCCAATTAATCATGTTTCAGTGCCAAAATGAGGATCCTTGGAAATTTCGTAAATTTTTGTTGTGTGAATGTGCCTTTCCTGAAGTGAAAAATTCTTGAAATTTAACATAATAAGTAAAACAGTCCAGACAAGGTGAAAATTGAATGCTTTTCCAACTTGTGATACTGTATTTACTAATTTCAGACACACAGAACCTGATTTTGGTGTTATTTTCACTGTGTTACTGCTCCAAAGCACTGTAAATTTAATTTAAGTTGGGCCATGCCATCCTGTCATTCCGTCACATCGCAAGGCAAGAATATTATTTTTTGACCAAAGAAAGTGATGCCTGAACTTGTAAAGTTTGAACATGGGCGTTCAATATGTTCGAAGCGCTTTAAACGAAATCTTTATTTTCAATGTCTTCACTGCAGGAATATGATAAAGTTCAGTTACAGTGCATGTGGATGCTGTGGTATGCCCCATTCAATAAATAATGTGTGTGACGGACTGACAGATTTCAGCGTGACGGAATGACTTGCTGTGACGGAATGACTTGTTCCTAAAAAATAAGCTACACACAAACCATGGACTGTTGTAGTTTACAGTTTTTTTAGTTTCCATCGTCTTTTCTTAATAATTCTTTCTTTTTTATTTGAATACAGCTTTGTTTGCAAAGCAGGTTGAAAGGAAATTTAGTTGCTTGGCTTTCTAAGATGCCTTTAATTGCTGCTGAAAGACAACACGTCAATGTCGTCAGTGGAAAGCAGATGCTGGTTTAAAGGCTGAGATATCTGGCAAAAGATCATGAGAGAAAATGCAAGAAGAAGGCATCCTTCTCTCCAGCATGAATGAAAACTGTATCAGGCAAATAGGCTCAGCCAAAAACGATGTCAGCATGCTACCTACGCGAGAAGTTAAGGCTTCATCAGGCACGACTCATTTGCCACTTCCGAGGTCATAAATGCAGGCAGGCAATGATAAAAGCAGTAGGCTACATAAAGCAAGGAGGAGTCTCCCATTTAGTCCATCCAAACAGAAAGCTGTTATTTGCCGTCTGGCATGAGAAGCAAGCATCAGACTTGTTTGTTAGGTACCTAATAGCTCTGGTCAGAAAAGTCTGGGAAGTCATCACCTGCAACTTTGGATTTGGCGTGCAACTTTTACCTGATCTGAAGGATTTCATCTTGGCAAGCATCTGGGAAGGACACAAAATATCCTAAGCATTTGAACAGTGAAGTGCAGTCAGCAGGAGAGCTATACATGGTCAAAGAGGCATAGATACATGCCGTTCCATGAACAGCGTGGCAAAGTTTTATATGTCGATAGATATTTGAATCTCTGCATCTTGTACGTGTTTTAGTGAAATCAGATTTGCCGCACCACGTTTGTCTGTGCAGGTAACTATCTACCACGACTACCACGAGAATGTGATCTTGATTCTGCAGTGTCTGGCTAAACACATGAATGAACATTTACCATTTCTGGTGAGGTGAGTGAGCCTTATCCATTCGTAGATGAAACAGACACACTACCGGTTTCGCCTTCACTCGGAGGGCTTCTTCAGGTGCAGATAAAAACAACAGCGATAAAAAACGATCACATGATGAAGATGAAACAAGCTAAAATGGGTGCTGGAGAAGAAGGCACCATTGGCATGTGGGTTAATTACACATGAATGAAATCAGTGGCGTGCACAGGGTGTGCTACCGCTACCTTTGTTGATAAGATTCTAGACTTGGAACCAAACGAAGAAATGCATCAGCAGGCCGTTTAGATTCTTTCAATGGGGAGAAGGCACCAACACGAACGAGGAGCATGAAAGCAGCCGGAAAACTCTCATTGAATATTTTATGTGCATAAAGAAACTGTTAGCTTCGTTCAAGATCCACAGATTTATCAAATGTGAACAAGCAGCATTTTTTGAATCCACGAAGGAAGTTGTTGATGGGAGATCCATCGTTCTTCAGGTGGATTTTTCAGAGAATTGAACCATCACGGAACAACGTGAGATTCAAAGTGCCTACTGGAGCAACAATCAGGTCACTGTTTACTGTCCATGCTTGGATTAATCGAGAAATAAGAAGCAGCTATGTGGCTGTTAGTGATAATAAAGACCTGGATAAATATGCTGTCCATGCATTTCTTCGCGAGATCCTGCAAGACCTTAAGAAGAATCATCCATGGATTAATGCAGTTGACTTTTTCAGTGATGAGGGAGAGGATCGGAAGAAGGCTATGAAACACAGTGCTTGCAGAAAGAAACTTTGTGCGGAGTTGTTCTGTCATATGATGATTGATCGCTGCAAAGTCAAGCAAGAGCTTGCAAAAATGCAATGCTCCTGGCAACAATTTGTTCATTTTTTATTTTTTTCTGATGAGGATATGCTTGTGATTGAAATAAGGTGCCTTTGGCCAAAAGAAAAGAAACTTTTATTGGTTTGTATTATTGTGAATTGATCGCTTCCAAAGTTCAAGCCAAGGCCATGGCAAAAATCAAGGCCTCCTGGAAAAATTTTGGTTCCATTTTTTAATTTTTTCCCTTATGAAGGATAGCTTGTGATTGAGGTCTTGCAGGGAAAAATTTTAAATTTTCCTGCCAAATAATATGGAAATGGTTCTGCAAAGTAAAGAAAAAGCATTCAAAAATGAAATGCTCCCTGGCAACAATTTGTTATTTTTATTTTTTTCATGAGGGCTTTTGAAACCTCATTCTTGGAAAATTATTCGCCAAAAATGGAACCCAAGGCAATTTTTTAACAATTGCCAAAAGGGCCCAGAAACCAACGGGCAGGGGAAAATTAATTAAAGGCCACCCCTGGAAAAAATGTTTTAAACAAAACATTAAATTTTGACATTTTGGAAAACCCTTATGAAAGGAATTGAGATCGTGTAGGTCAGGGTACGGGGAAATTTAATAAAATTCCTTACCTTGAACCAAAATAATAAAAGGGTTTACTGAACCGGGTAAAGGAAAAAACAATTCTAAAAAACTGAAATTTCTGAATTGGAATGCTTAACAAACGCTTTGATTCTTTTTCATGAAAGGTAAACCCTTCCTTAAAAAAGTCACCGTTTAAAAAACTTTTTGGCTTTAATTTCCCAAAAGGAATTTGTTTTAAAAATTGCCCGGCCCAGAAACCAAACAGGGACCCGAAATTAAGGAATTAAAAGGCCGCCCAACCTTAAAACAAAATGATAAAAAACAAAAAAAAAACCCGTGGAAATGTCATTCCGTCACATTTGGAAATGCCCTATAGTCGTTAAAGAATTCAGAGATCGTGTAGAAGATAGCAGGGTACTTGGGAACATTATCAAACGCATCAGTACCTACCTATAAAAGATACCATCAAATAATACCACCTAAGACCTTTACTGTCAACCGGTGTGAAATGGCAAAACCTGCCCAACAATTCTGAATTTTTCAAAACTGAATTTCGTGAATTTGGAGTGTTTCTTGGACACACACGTCTGTTGGCATCTTTTCATGAAAGAGTAATGGCGGGACCCATCAGAAACTAAAAAAGTCAGCTGAAAATTTAAAAAACGTGTTGTCTTGAAGTTTCTGACACGAAACACTCGGAGAGTTTGAATTGAAAAATTTCGCGTCGGCCGAGAATCGAACACGGGACCTCTCGCATCTGAAGCGAACGCTCTCCCAACTAAGCCACGCCGCCTTCCTGCTAATCCGTTCCAAAACATCGCTATTATTCTACCGCTGCAATTTTAAAGAAGACGGCGGAGAGGAAGGAGACAGCTGCTAACCCGTGGTTAAATGTTGCCTAACCAGTGGTTTGCAAACCAAAGGTTGGAAAATGCCAAAAGAACAGAATCTGAAATTAATCCTCTGTTATATATAACCAGTAGTTAACAAACCACTGGTTAACTCGAAGTTAACCACGCTTGGAAGAACCGGGCATCAATCTAGCCAATCGGAAGGAATCCCATTCGGCTTAAATTCAATTCCCAACAAGAAAAAAAAAAAAACTGGAGTAGTAATTGCATTTATAGCAATAAACATAAATTAGGCCCTCATTTGTCATATGTCAAAAAATGCAATTAGGTACAACAAATTGGATCAAAATTATGGCTTTGATCAAATTGCCATTTGGTCATGATCTCTATATATAAAATAGAAGCCGATTTTTTTGTTAAGACGATTCCTGGCGATCCGCTGGGCCGAATTCGCCAAAATTTGGACAGACGACGCATGGGACCAGAATCTGGGTTTCATCGAGCCATTTTTTTCAAAATTTTGCCCCTGAAGGGCATACGGGCCCATTTTTTATTCGGATTATGTTGCGGTTCATAGATGGCGACAGGTGCACAAAAAAATTTTGTGTGAAGGTCACAGATGGCAGCAGAAATTCTACTGCTACCGCACAGACTCAAGAGATGGCAGACGTGGCAGCAGAAATTTTACTGCTTCCGCACCCGGAACAGACTCAAGAAATTTTGGCAAGACCGGTGGGGGGCAGCAGAAATTCTACTGCTACCGCACAGACTCAAGAGATGGCAGACGTGGCAGCAGAAATTTTACTGCTTACGCACAGACTCAAGAGATGGCAGACGTGGCAGCAGAAATTTTACTGCTTACGCACAGACTCAAGAGATGGCAGACGTGGCAGCAGAAATTTTACTGCTTACGCACAGACTCAAGAGATGGCAGACGCAACGGACAAGTGCGATCATTTGAGAGATTCCGCAGTGAGCTCTTTTGTGAATCAACTTGGAACGTGTTTCGACGCGTGTGTTCAACTGAGAATGTGATCTTGATTCGTGTTTTCAAGTGAGAATGTGATCCTGGTTCAAGGTATTGTGTTTGTTTGGAGTTCGGACTTTGTTGTCGCCGCAAAAATGCATACTATTGGGGAGCTTAGTTCTTCTCCTGAAACGTACAACCACGGCCCCATCGATGACGTGCATTATGCTCTGCAGGACGAGGACATCAACGCTTTTCTGAAGCTTTTGGCTGCCCGTTCAGCATATTCGCCGCAAAACTGCTTATTCTATCAGAACCCCGTTTTCTATCGACCAGTGGCTGGGGTTGACGATATTGAAATAATTTACGGCGGCATGGTAGACGGTGTTAGCGTTGGCCATTGGATTTGCGTGCATTTCTCTGCGTCAACGCGCACAGTTTCTGTGTTCGACAGTATGGGTTTCACGCTTTCCGAATCACAGCAATCAATCCTGCATAGGCTATATCCAGACCACCAGGCCATCAATTTGGTGTCCGTGAATCGGCAACCGGATGCCCTTTCATGCCGGGGTTTTTGCTATTGCCTTTGCATGCACCCTTGCATTGGGACGCAGTCCTGAGGATTTAGACTTCAGTCAGCTTCAAGGCTCCGACACAAGCTTGCTCAGGAAATATGTTAAGCGCATGCTGGATGACGCCCCGTTGACTCCATGGCCGACAATATCCTGTCGGGAAACTCGTACCACTTCGCAAGATACGCCATCCAACAACGTCGCGAAGAAACCGCGCGTAACACAACCAAACCTCGTCAAGAAGTACAGTCTTGGACGCAAAACCTCCTCCGCTGCTCACATGCATAAAATACGTACCTCAACAGTGTCGCAGCAGAACCAAAAATGGCAAAAGAGCCGAAGTGCCTTTCAATACGACCCGAAGATATCCTACGAGGCCGACTCCGCTGTAAGTATCGGCAAGATGGAAGAAGTGTGATCTTTCTGTTTTGCTAAGAAATGGAAAGCGGAGAGCCCTGGAATGTGTTGCGCCCAAGGAAAGATATGCTTACCTGAACACGGCTTCGTACCAGAACCTCTCAACACTCTTCTGTTTGACGAGCAAGATAAAATGGCAGACGAATTTCTGACCAAGACACACGCTTACAATAGTGCGTTTCAGATGACTTCCTTCGGCGCAGACATAATTGCAGAAAATCACTTCATGCCCACTTTTCGAATCCAAGGACAAGTTTACCATCTCGTGGGAAGCATTTTTCCACCACAGCCCACTCCGCCAAAATTCCTGCAGATATATTTTGTGGGAAATTTCGACGATGAAATTGAAGCCAGGCATCGTATATTTCCGCATTTAGAACCTCTCATTTTAAACCCTTTCAACCTTTTCCCCCAAACCCAAAAAAAAAAAATTTTCCCCCCCTTTTTATTTTTTTTTTTTTAAAAAAAAAATTTTGGGGGGGGAAAAAGGGGTTTTTCAAACCAAAAACCCCCAAAATTTTCCAGGAAAAAGGGGGGAAAAACCCGAAGGCCTTTTTCCCAGGTTTTTAAAAAAAGGGGTTTTCCTTTTGGGGGGGAAAAAAAACCCCCAAAACCCCCCCAAATTTTGGAATTCCCTTGATTTTTTTTCGGGTTTTTCCTTTGGGGGCCCCCCCAAAAAAATTTCCAATTTTTTTCCCCAATTCCCTTTTTTTTTTTGGGTTCCCTTTTTTTAAAAACCCTAAAAAATTTTTAAAATTTTGGGGGTTTTAACCAAAACCTTTTGAAAGAAATTTTTTTTTTGGGGGGAAATTTTTTGAAAATTTTCCCAATTAAATATTTTTTTTTTAAAAACCAAAAATTTTAAACTTTTTTTTCCCCCAAAACCCAAACCCTTTTTATTAAAAAAAGGTTTAAAGGAAGGAAAAAGGAAACCCCAAAAATTTTTTAATTTAACCCAAAAAAAAAAAAATTTAAACCCCAATTCACCGAAAAAGGGGAAAGGTTTTCCTTTTAAAAACCCCAAAAAAAAAAAGGGGAAAATTTTTTCCCCCCCCTTTAACCCCCCGGGGGGTTTTCCCCTTTCCCCCTTTTGGGGGGAAAAATTTGGCCTTTTTGGTTTTTAAAAAAACCCCTTTTGGGGTTTTAAATTTTTTTTTTTTTCCCCCCCATTGGAAATGGGGCCGAAAAAATTCCCCCTTTTCCCCCAAAAAAACCCAAAAAATTTGGGGAAAAAAAAACCCAAATTTGGCCAGAAAAAAAATTTTGGGTTTGGCCCAAAAACCCAAAAGGGGGAAAAAAAAACCCCTTTTCCTTTTTTTCCAAAAATTTTTTAAAAACCGGTTTCCCATTTTAAGTTGGCCAATTTTTAAAAAACATTTGGAAAATTTTTTTTTCCCCCCTTTCCCCCTTTTTTTTCCCCCCCAAATTTTGGGGTTCCCTTGGGCCCCTTTTGGGGAAGGGTTTTTTTAAAGGGGGGGGCCAAAAACCCCCCCAAATTTACCCTTTTTTGGTTTCCCCAAAATTGGATTTCCTTTGGTTCCCAAAAAACCCCCCGGGGCCCCTTTCCCAAAAAAGGGGAAAATTTAAACCCCCTTTTTAAACCCTTGGGGGTTTTTTTTAAAACCGGGGCCCCAAAAAAACCCCCCGGGCCCCCCTTTTTTTCCCCCGGGAATTTGGGGAATTTTTTAAATTCCCGGCCCAAAAAAGGGGGAAAGGGGGGAAACCCTTAAAGGGGTTAAAAATTTTCCCTTTTGGGTCTTAAAATTTTTTCCCTTTTTTTTCCCCCCCCCGGGAAGGGGGAACCGGGGGTTTTTAGGGCCCAAAAAAAAAATTCCAACCCCAAAACCCCGGGGTTTCCAAAAGGTTTGGAATTGCAGGAACCCTTTGGGTTTTTAAAAAGGAAAAAAGGAAACCTTTCCCCGGGGAAAAAAAAGGGGGCCCCCCCAAGGGCCTTTCCCCCCTTTTTTCCGGGTTTCCCGGGAAAGGGAAAAAAGGGGGGAAAGGTTTTAAAGGGGCCCCCTTTTTTTAAGAAAAAGGGGGGGGGGTTTTTTTCCTTTTTTAAAAACCCGGGGTGGGGGGCCCCCCCTTTTTTTTTCCCCCCTTGGTGGGGGTTTTTATTTTTTTTCCCCCAAAAAACCCTTCCATTCCCCAACCTTTAAAGGCCAAGGGGGGGAAAAAAAACCAAATTGGGGGGTTTTGGAAACCCCAAAAGGGGTTTTCCCCCCTTTGGGTTTCCCCCCTTTCCCCGGGGGGGTTTTGGGGGAAAAAAAATTCCCCGGTTTCCGGGGGAAAAAGGTGGGGGGTTAAAAAATTTGGAAACACCCTTTTTTTAAAAAAAACTTGGAACGGCAAAACGTTTTCCAGAAGAAAGCGAGGAAAGCCACTGGACAGAGCCCCAGGCATTTTCCAAGACACCGCATTGGGCCGTGTTTACACAGTTCACCCAGTCAACACAGAGTGCTTTCACTTGCGTATGCTGCTACATCATGTCCGTGGGCCACGGTCTTTTCAAGAACTGCGGACAGTCGAGGGAGTTGTTCATGCTACGTTCCTGTCCGCATGCCAGGCATTACATTTGGTACAAGATGATGAGGAGCAATGGCGGTCAACGTTGCTTGAGGCCGAACTAACTCACTCCCCTGATCGTCTACGACAACTATTCGCCGCCATTCTGGCTTTTTGTTTCCCGGCAAGCCCGCTTGCGCTTTGGAACGAGTTCAGAGAAGCAATGGCAGAGGATTTCCTGCATCGCCAGCAAAACAAACCACATCAATTCCAACACCACAACGACCACAAACAAGGCTTTCAATCAAAGCTTGCTGTCATTGCAGCAACACCTGAATGTGTATTCTGAAAAGAATGCGCAGGAATATGGACTTCCCGAACTCACACATCGAGACTTCTTGGAACTTTCGGGGGAAGACACCTGCGACCAAGTAAGCAGGTCTGATTTGGAACTGCTGATATTGGAACGAGAAAATACCCTGCAACCAGACGAAGAACAAGTTTGTGCAGAGGTGTTGAAAAGTGCCCGTGCCAGAGAAGGCAGGCTCTTTTTTTTTTGGATGCACCAGGAGGAACAGGTAAAACGTTCGTTCTGAATTTACTATTAGCCAAACTACGTCTGGAAAGAGTGCCTGCAATTGCTATAGCCTCATCAGGCATTGCAGCAACACTGCTACTTGGTGGCTGAACTGCTCATTCCCGCTTAAAACTGCCCCTAAACTCATACCGAAATCCGAGTTCCGTCTGCAACATCTCTGCAGGATCAGCGCTGGCCAAAGAATTAAAAGAGTGCGCACTAATCGTGTGGGATGAATGCACTATGACCCACAAAGGGACACTTGATACAGTTGACCGCACTTTAAGGGATCTTCGTTCTTCACACCTTGCCATGGGAGGTGTAACTGTGTTGTTTGCGGGAGACTTTAGACAGACATTGCCAGTAATTCCGAGGGGAACAAGAGCAGATGAGGTGTTCGTCAGCTTGAAGAATTGCTCAATTTGGAGTCACGTCAACAGATTTGCCCTGACAAAAAACATGCGCCTGCAAGCGGAATCAAGCCACGAAGGAACGTCGTTTGCAGAACTCTTACTCAACATTGGAAATGGAGTACTGGAGCAGCCACGAATTGGAAGACCAGTTTCATCATTGGACGAGCTCATTGCAACTGTCTATCCAGATGTGCCGACCATACCAACTAAAGAAATAACATGGTTAGTTGAGAGGTCAATTTTGACACCAACAAACGAACGTGCATCTCTCATCAACATCACCATTCTTGACATGATCAGGGTGACTACGGGAAGCTTGTAAAAATACAGGAGTCTGGCCGGAAAAATATAGGAGGATGAAGTCTAAAATATAGGAGACAGTTCAAAAATATAGGAAGTTAAAAAATGCTATTACAAGTCCAAATCTGCAACGTTAAACATGCAGGTACCTAAGTTCCTAGGTATCCGTAATTACATATCAGCAGTGGAGAGATAATAAACGGCCAAACGGGGTAAAGTTTCCTCTGAGGGGAAAATTTTCGATGTTCTGTAATTTTTGTTTCCATGAAGCCCGAAGGTATTCTTTTTCTTTAAACTGCAGCAACGGATGTTGTTTTCAGACAGAAAGTGCAATTTTAAACAAGATTTTTTTCGAATTTTGAAGAAATACAAATGCACGAATCTGCAGTCAATTTTGGAATTGGAATTCAGAGACACCCATTTCCAATGGGCAACAGGCCTACTGACAATGTTTTTTTCCAACAGAGATCTGAGAGCATCATCCATACCACAGCTTGGGATATTACTTACCACGCAATAACGCAAGTTTTGAATGTATAACGCTTACAATCTCTGCAGTGACTTCACTTTTACGCGGGCGTATCCAGATGTTGAGAACACGCAGGTTATTCAAGCGGCACTTGAATAGCCTGCGTGCGATTTTGGGAATATTTGACCATTTTCATTTTGAACTCCCTTTTGCGTTTTTGACAAATGACACCTGTATCCGCCTTTTGGTACTCGGTGAATGATCATTAGAATTCTATGTGTTTTATGTTTTGTCCTCTGAAGATTGCAAACTATGACATGGTCATCACCTTCGACACTCTGTCCAATTTCCTATCGTATGGCCATTAACGATTTCAACCTAATCAAATCAATTTTGTAAGTGTGCTTTTGGAACAAATAACAGCATTTGTTAAAAAGTTTTACTGGTAGGGAAAAAGAAAAGATAAAAATGATTTAATTGACCACAATTTGCTAAATAAATTATCAGGGCAACACTCGACAGCAATCTGAATCTGACAAAAAGGTATTTGTGTCAAGCAATGCCCTCAAATCGAGTTCACAGGACTCCTCATTCTTTAGTTTTTTCAAAAATATAGGAGCACTCTGAAAAAATAGGAAAAATAGGAGAATATAGGAGGAAGTTCAAAAAAATTGGAATTATAGGAAATATAGGAGCTGTAGTCACCCTGCATGATTGAAAAACACCAGAAAAAGTTTACAACTCAATCGACATCACAGTCGAAACTGACGAAGCAGTCCACTTTCCGACAGAGTTTTTAAACTCACTCAATCCACCAGGATTACCACCTCATCAGCTGCAGTTAAAACTGGGTGCACCATTAATGTTGCTGCGAAATCTAAAACCACCTCAACTGTGCAATGGGACTCGACTACACATCAAGGCTTTGTGTCAGCATTTGATAGAAGCTGACATTTTAACCGGAACAGGACAAGGTCAAACCGTGTGGATACCCCGCATGCCAATGATAACGACGGACTACGCCATCGAATTCAAGCTGCCTGCAGTTCCCTGTCAAACTTTGCTTTGCCATGACCATAATAAAGCGCAGGGACAGACAGTAGCCGCCTCGATCTATACAATCAATGCTTTCCACGGACAGTTATATGTTGGCATGTTCACGAGTCATTAGCGCAGAGGGTCTCATCGTTTATGCTCCGGTAGCAATGGTACAGTGCAGAATGTCGTCTACACTGAAGCTTTGTGAACATGGCAAGACCAGCGTTTCTAAACCTTTATGGTTAGATCTTTGTGCTTTGCATTATTTCATTGTCCCAACGCCTGAAAAGTGTAATGCCGTCTATGAATTTCATGATTTACATTTCGTGTTTGCTCTCAATAACGCACGCAGCAACTGCGCACTGACATTGGACAGTTACTGGCTCGGCATTACCTTTGCTTCTACTTTAAATGCAGAACTTCTGCTTCTGTGTTGGCCTTACTGTATTCATTTGAATGCCTGTCCGTGCGAGTGTCGACCTGATAAAAGCACCGATTTAAAAGAATAGATAAAAAGGCAACATATTTCCGTGTTCAGTTGTTCAGCGGCGCAATTGGTGGAAAATGGGGTTGGTCCTTCGACCAAATCAACGCCCATTATATACACTGCGTACGCCGATTGGCTCCTTTTCGCCCCACCACATTGTTGGCCTAACACACTTGAAAACCGGTGTCAATGGGTACAGTTACACCCATCCATGCAACAGCTTCAACAAACAGGCAACCAAAGACTTCAGGACCCGACACTGAAACTTGCTTTTTTTTACACTAAACGTGCTACAGCAAGCCAACTCCGACCAGAAGTCAGTTCAATGCTCTCACTTTAACCACTAAATCCCATTCAAATCATAGTTTTTTTGCAGATGCCATTTGTGAACCCGGCAGGGCCGGTCGCAGCCCGGCTAGTTATTACTGATTGACATCCGTCTTCAGCACCTCGTCAGTTCAGCAACAAATGTGACAATTATGTGGAAGCCTGTCTTCGTTGAAAATCAAGGGGGCAAGTGTTTTCAAGATATTATATTGCTTGCTAACAGTACTTTAGCTTGTTCCTGCATAGCATTCTACTAACACTCTCCCACATTTGAGAGGACCTCTACAAAACCGTGTGGATACCCCGCATGCCAATGATAACGACGGACTACGCCATCGAATTCAAGCGCCTGCAGTTCCCTGTCAAACTTTGCTTTGCCATGACCATCAATAAAGCGCAGGGACAGACAGTAGCCGGCCTCGATCTATACAATCAATGCTTTTCACACGGACAGTTATATGTTGCATGTTCACGAGTCATCAGCGCAGAGGGTCTCATCGTTTATGCTCCCGGTAGCAATGGTACAGTGCAGAATGTCGTCTACACTGAAGCTTTGTGAACATGGCAAGACCAGCGTTTTCTAAACCTTTATGGTTAGATCTTTGTGCTTTGCATTATTTCATTGTCCCAACGCCTGAAAAGTGTAATGCCGTCTATGAATTTCATGATTTACATTTCGTGTTTGCTCTCAATAACGCACGCAGCAACTGCGCACTGACATTGGACAGTTACTGGCTCGGCATTACCTTGCTTCTACTTTAAATGCAGAACTTCTGCTTCTGTGTTGGCCTTACTGTATTCATTTGAATGCCTGTCCGTGCGAGGTGTCGCCTGATAGAAAGCACCGATTTAAACAGAAAATATAAAAAGGCAACATATTTCCGTGTTTCAGTTGTTCAGGCGGCGCAATTGGTGGAAAATGGGGTTGGTCCTTCGACCAAATCAACGCCCATTATATACACTGCGTACGCCGATTGGCTCCTTTTCGCCCCACCACATTGTTGGCCTAACACACTTGAAAACCGGTGTCAATGGTACAGTTACACCACCATGCAACAGCTTCAATCAAACAGGCAACCAAAGACTTCAGGACCCGACACTGAAACTTGCATTTTTTTACACAAACGTGCTACAGCAAGCCAACTCCGACCAGAAGTCAGTTCAATGCTCTCACATTTAACCACTAAATCCCATTTCAAATCATAGTTTTTTTGCAGATGCCATTTAGTGACAGCCCGGGCAGGGCCGGGCGCAGCCCGGCTAGTTTATTATATTGCTTCTCACCCTCGTCAGTTCTGCAAAAATGTGTTGCCATATTTTCGTATTTTCTCGGCAAGTCCGCCTAAATGAACATAATCATGGGCAGGTAATGCTGCCTGGGCCTGCCTAACTCATTCGCATGATTCTGTAACTTTTCCATAAACATGTTTCATCCTTGCACCACGCTGTTCAGAATCTTCAAAGGCTTAGAGCACGCAAAAATGGTGATAATTCTTTGAAAATTTCGCTCAAAAGCCAAAACGTTCGTGATTTGGCGGTGGAAAAAAAGCCTCGAACCTGTCAAAAACACCATTATTTCAATGTACACCTCAGAATGGAAAATTCAGATGACGCCACATGTCTATGTGCAAATTAAAAAAAAAGTTAGATGGCGCCACATGTAGTTCTTCTGGAAAGGCCATCTAAATTTGCATTTATTTTTAAGCATCAGTTTTTATTTTTCTTACTGCACTCCTGGTTTTTTTTTCTGTCTGCCTGCCTTTTGCAAACACAAGTCAAGGCTAAGTTCAAATATAAGGGTTTCACCCTTCAAGGTGTCTTGGCCAAAAGTCAATGGCAGGAGGGATGAGACATTAGGCCTATATGTGCTCCAGGTGCAGTAGTTATGGTAAAAGTAGTTCCAAAGAATGGCAGCGGATTGGTCCGGCGGCAGCGGAGAGAAGCTTGGTGGCAGAGCTTCGCGAGGAATTGGTAATTGGGGGCCCTTGAAGACCCTTCTTCCAATTCCTTCGCTCTATTTTCAATCTCAGCTTATTTTCGGGGCTGCAAGGAGGGTTTTTTTGTCTGGTTCTCAAGGTCCGGGTTTTCTCCCTACCTCCAGGGCCACGCTTTGACGTTGGACCCACCCTGGTCCAGCTTCCGCTGGTTTAAATCAACAAAAAAAAAGTTCCGAAGAATGTCTTTCGCCAAGTTTGGTCTGCATTCTGCAGCAGGAATTTGCGCTTCTTGAAAAGGGTAAAAGTGCATCGGTTTTGCATGTAGCGCAAGAACAGGATGCATTTCATGGGAACCTGCCAAATTCGCGTCAATTTAGCAATTTTGCCGAAAATTCCGAATCCATAATTGCTGGAATTGCCTTTTAATTGACTGAAATGGAAGAAAAGAAATGGAAATCAGAAAAGAAGATTGACTCCGCTGATTTCGTTTTAGCTGTGACAACTCCTTATCACCATTTTAGTGTGCTCTAGTCCAAGTAAGTCTCTATTATAGTGGGTGTCACATTAAAGTGACGAAAAACCATGTCACGTGATCCTTCATGTTTGAATGAATTAAAGTTTGTTCAGTGACAAAATGTCGTCCGAGCCCCCATTTCCAATTTATGGGCATCCAAAACATCCAATATTCACTTTTTGGGGAGCCCTGAGATTGATTGCGGTGTCCCTACATCTCCCACTTTTTGGGCGTGGATTCTCTACAATTCAATTTTTTTAATTTAGTTTCTTTAATTTGCAGGGGTTTTAATTCCGGTACAAATCGCAGTCTGAAAAATGTGAAACAAACACACATATTTCAAACATAATTAAATCTTCCAGACATTGTAGGCAAGCCGCAGCCACTGTTGGCCTTCGAAAACCCTTTGAAAACTTCAATTGCACTCCATCCAGCAATATAGGTACCTACAATGTGCGGAAGTTGTCATAGTTACCTACCTAACTACCAGTTTTTGCTCCAAATTAGTGTGCATTTTTCAATGAGTTTTTTTTTTTGCAGAAATGAACATCCTTATTCTGGATAATGTGTCCCCTGTGGCCCGTGAACATGCTATGTGCACCTGCCACCTATGATCATGTTTATTGAAAATTTTTCTGCACAACAACTGTGAATGTGCGACCCAAAAAATCTGGAGTGTCCCTGGTGGGTGATTCATTTCCCAGCAATGCCAGAATGCATGTCGTTTTTGAAAAACAGTTTTCTGTCAAAAAATGTATTACGATCGCTTCTGATTTTTCCTGGCTCCATGTGACGTCATTTTGGTGCATGCGAATCTATTGTCGTCTTTTGAATTG
>JASGXE010009672.1:0-30151 GCA_030068105.1 Sinentomon sp. SZTP_YWyxl
ATACTTCAATTCATCGGAAACTGACGAAAAGTCGTGGATGGGTTGTGATGCGATGCCCACCCAGAAGGTGCCAAACATAACCAAAGTGATAACTAGCAACCATATGGTTTGAGAGCTGCATCAACTTGCCTTTTAAATCACATCCGCTGATCCAATGTTGAAATGTGGCCGGATTGGCCCGTTGAAGCAAAAATCCTTCTCCTTGCGGCTCACAGTTGCAAAAAAAAGAGCCACAAGTGCAAAAATGTGGATCAGTGTGTTGGGGTGTCCACACCAAATCGAATTGCATGGCAAGTGGTATGATATTCACAGGGTGGCCCAAGAACTGGTGAGAAGAATGAAAATTCTATGAGGCAATGTTTCAACTGATTCATGAATGGAGAAAAATAAGAGAAAAAACTGGCTGCTGAAAATTTGCTGTCAATAACTTCGACAAAATTTCTCTCGGTCCAACTCAATTGTAGATGAGTTAAGATTTTGCTGGACTGATTTTTGCAAGCTGGTTGCCAAGCAAATTTATGGTCAGTCCAACTTCTCAATTTGTTTTTTTTTTTACTTCATCAATCCACATCTGATAATTTTCTAATCCATCGAGGTGAAAAGATATGTCTGAAAAATTGGGGCTGTGCTGACTGATTTTATTTTCTTGACCTGTTTTGTCTGAGAAATTTGTTGGAAATGCTGGTCGTTGACTGGTTAAAACAGCCTATCATATTGCGGTTGCTCTCTTCAGAGCTGCACCACATCGAACTCACTCTTCCTGTCCCGATTTCCAGGTCTGTCGTTGCTTCTGGCTGGTTGTGTCTCATTTTCAATTTGGTTCTTGGATTCCACTCTTCGTGTGATAGCATTCCAGTCAGTTTTCTCCTGCCTGTTTGGATGTGGTTGGGCTGCGCTCACCATCATAACCGTAGAATCATATCCCATGCATTCGAGGTTAGCACAATTCCATATTCACTTTCTTCATTGTAATCTTGTAGGGTCTTAGATTCCGTCCGAATGTGTTCCATTTTTCTGCCAGTTCTTTTGTTCAACATTTGTACATGAATGGCATTTTCAATATGAACACAAACTTGGTTTGCTTTGTTCTGGTTAGGGAGCGCATGTGGCGGAGGAGAACCAGCGAGTGTCAAGGCACCAAGTTGCCTGGGTAACCTCACGGTAGACCTCGGTACCTCTCGGGGACTGAAAATTTCGTGATGCGATTTTCCATGTGTTTGGCTATGGATATTCCACTCAATTTGTGCTTCTTTTGGGGTGTGACTAAAACGGTGAACCTGCTTGTATTGCTTGTCCTGCTGGAAACCTGCTTGTCCTGCTGGTAATGGTTAAATAGGTTAGGTTATTGTTAGATTAGGTTATCCTAACCTAAACTAACCTCACCTAACCCTGACCTAACCCTAACCTGGCCATTACCAGCAGGACAAGCAGGAACAGAAGAGAGCGATTCTAAATTACTCACCAAACCATAATGCATCGATTATGCTCCTGATCTTCAGTGCATTCAATTCAATTTCTATTGAACAGCAAATGCTGTTCAATAGATGGTACGGGCGCTCATCGGATTGGGTATGGTTCCACAGGGATTGGCAGCTGCTGACTCGATGGGATTACATTTTTGCACGATTCTGCTTGTGACTTTATTGAACATGAGGTGGTATCCGCAGTCGCATTAGATAAACAATTACAACTATACATGCCAACAGGATACATCTTTGACTCCCACTTTGACAACCTACCTTGTTTGAGTGGGGCAGGGCAAGAAAAGGAAGAGAAGAAAAAAGAAACTTATTTCCGAGTGAATCAAAATGGGTTAAAACATGTAAACGCTCATTCGCAAGTGGCATCCAGAACTGAGAAAACTATCGAGACAAAAGTAACCAAATGAATTGAATAAAACAATATGAAGTGTTAGAAACAGAAATTGCATGATGGTGACGAAATGAAAACAACCATGTGAGAAACCGAATGTTCGAAAGAACGAGGGCAAGAAAAAAAACTGCAAAGAACATTGGTAAACATCAGCTAAAACATTATGCAGCTAGGAAGAGGGAATGGTACAAGTGCTTTAAGATAGCAGATATGTACATGTAAGAGGATCATTTCACGATTTAGGTAGGTTCGATTAAGTTGGGACATAAATGGGTGTTGGAGATTGTGGTTAGAGATGAGGAGCGGTGTTAGGATTTAAGTAAAAGTTTAGCACCAGGTTTTCAGGGAAATACGATGCAATCTTTCTTAACAGCACCATCCACGCCATACAAAATTCCTAAACAGTTGGGAGTAATTGCCGGTATTTAAGGGAGCACAAACACTAAAAGAACTCTTTAATCTTAACCTCTCAACGCCAACTGTCACATTGTCTGTTTTCAGGACAACGGGAGCTGGTCTGTTGATGTCTGCTGGTCGGCTTGGAGCTCTATTGGCTGTCCTCAGTCTCGGTGAACCAATCGTTGCCATCAGCCGAGCTGTCCCTATGCTCAGTGGATCTGCGACCTTGCTTGCCGCAGCTGCCGCATCCTTGCTGCTTACGGAAACTAAAGATGTGCTGCCGTGATCTCATCCCACATCGGCATGGTCGTTATCTTCGGGCTCTCTTGCTACCTCCCTTTTACTCTCTCTTTGTAGAAAATATGCTGTTCAATTTTTATTTTATATGTTCACATTTCGAATTTGTCAACAAAATCGTTAGGAAGTGAAAATACGTATGCGTATCCAGATATTTTGAGAACTGCTTGTCAAAATGCAACATGTAAAACCCTGATCAAAACCACAGTCTCAAATCAATAGAGGGACTCTTCCCTGACACCACCAGTACAAAATTCCACCATTTTCATGCTCCACGTTGTTCTGAAGTGGTCTCTTATAAAACTGTGAATTTGCTACTTTTTGCAGCAGAGATGCCATAAAATTCCAGTCTTGCTATTGCCCCCTTTGATTTTTAGAAAAATAAGAAATTGAAGCTGAAGACGAATGTCCTAATGAAAATCTCATGAGAACGAAGTTTCTCCTCTGTAGGATATCTAAATTTTCTAGATGTTTTTTGTGACATTGAATGTTCGCTTTGGTCATGTTTCATCGATTCTGCAAGCAGACAGGGCAATTTTGGTGTGGATTTTCGAAAAGTATTCTCGGGCAATAATACTTTTATTACGTTAGCAGGTAGAATGATGTTAAGGCTGGCATTAACTGCAGTTGATCTGTCATCATTTGCAACTGTCTCTGAAAACCATCAAAATTTTGCTCGTTCACAAACCGACTTTTTTGCTTCTGAGCAAGAGTAATTTTGAAACTCCCTGTACCTCAGGGGTGTAGTGGAATTCGTTCGACAATGGTGGCAAACAAAGGACACCGGTCACCGTGGACTATGCCCAAAATGGCCCGAGCTTGGGTTGCGTATTTTGCAAAACAAATGAATGTGAATTGGTGGAATAGTTTCTCTTTTGAAAAAATCTGCACTTTTTTCATCAGTGTCACAAGCATTGAATTCAATTGCTTATCCACTGAGTATCAAAAGCCTGATATCACTGTCCTTTTGCACAACAATAGAACAAGGTTCGAAATATGTGGACAAAAATGTTCCAAAATCGCACGCAGGATATCCAAACACCGAATCAGTTCTCAAAATATGTGGATACGCCTACGCAGCAATTTATAGACGGCCAGCTTTGCGGGAATAGATATGAGCTTAAATTGTACAATAGGAAATGGCTATTTTGCACAAAAAGGGTCCCATGAAGGCCCGAAATAAGTGTCACAAGCAAGGGTTCAGAATAAAGTGACGCACCGATCAATGTTTGATGACTTCAGGCAGTGATGGCCAATCTTTTTATCACTTGGAAATTTTACCACACTTCGAAAGTCTGGGTTTTTGGATGAAAGGCGAAAATGGGTGAAATTGATCAAAAAAGTAAAAAAAATCATTTGTTTCAAGCTGGGATCAGACAGGGAAAAATGCAATGATTTGATGAATGAATCACGCTGGACACGTTCCTCTTGGCATCCAAAATTTGGAAGAATCAATCCAGCCACGCCAATTTCCAGAATTTTCTGCGTTGCCGGGTTCCAAACTTTTCTGGGTTTAAATCTAAAAAAATTGAAAATCGATACCTCCGTAAGACGTAGGACAAAAAAGGCATTAACACTCCTGAAAAACCACCCATCCTTCCACTCCTATTCTGCAAAGTCTCAATTTTAAGTCGTGTGCGGTGTTAAACAAGCAAAACAGTGAGTGTTTCCCACTCACTGTTTACGTTTTGACACAAGACGTTTTGCAAGACGTTTTGAGCACTTTTATGCCACTATTTGCAAAAAACCTGCCACACTTTTGGAGAACAGACGAGGTGCTTAATTGTGCGATTCTTGTGTGCAATGAAAAACTTGTGCATTTCAAACGTTATGTCGATAACTCATGACATGTAACATCCCAGAATGTCATGATTGACACTGCTAAGCGAAATAATCAGTGCTAAGTGGATAAGTTGTGTTACTCCAAGACTTGTCGCTAAAGTCTTCAATTGACCTTGTTTGTCGTATCAGTGCAGGTCGTGCACCTAGTAGTCAAGCCAGTTAGGGTCAACATGGTCGATTTTCTATTTTAGGTAGATCCGGTGGTGAATTCATGGGTTTCGTGCACTGTTTTATGCCAGCAAAATGCCCAGCTGATAAAAGTATTTTTTCGAGTACTTCGCCTACAGGCTGTAATTTTACTGGTATTTTGTTTGTCTGGTTACGGGATTGAATTCTACGGAAGGTTTTGTGCAATTGTTGTAGGAATCTAGTCATCGTTTTTGTTTCGTTGTCGTAACTACCTGTTAGAGAAGACTGCTTTTCTACTCGCTTTAATCTGGTGTTTCTGCACTCTTTTAATGCTAAAAACATTTCTACCCAAAACCATTTTGTAGCTTAACTCAAATGTTGTGATTATTATTGTTCTTAAAACTTGTGTAGGTACCTACCTTCTTAGCATTTCTTGTGTTTGCATACTGAGAGATGCCAGACAGTTAATCAATTATTCAGGTAAGCAGTCGATTAAGAGACAAAATGATAAGGAGTTAAAATGCATTTCTGAAAGTTCGGGTTAAAAAAACTGAAATGCACAAAACAAAAAGGGATTTGAGATCGCCATAAGCGGTGTGGAAACTCGGGTGACTTACGTAATGAAAATTCAGCGGAGCTGACGTCTGTCATCCCGCTCTCCGCAGACGAAGCCATCTAATGGTTCAGCGTAGCAGACGACAGCTGAAACTCCATGGCGCCTTCTACACAACCAATATCGAAAGTTGAAATCTGCCAGGACTTTGACCGAATGAAGGTTGACCGTAGAGTGATGCAAGTCCAATTGTGCCACAAAATCAAAGGTGGCACGCGTGGAGCCCTTCCAGTGGGGTTCTGGTTGTTGCATACCGTGAAGACAATTTGGTAATTTTCTGAAGTGAGGCTGCTTGTCATGCACCAAACATGTTTGAGACAAAGCCATAGGCAAGTGTTCAACAGATAAGCTGTAGATTTGAATACCAGCACTCAGCCCGGGAGTCCAAAATCAGTTTTTGGAAACCGTGTCCTTCCGTGATCTGTACTTTTTACTTAGAATAAAATTTGTTATGGCCAAAGTACATTGTTTCCTTTAAAAAACCTCAAATTCAATTATGTACTGATAAACTTGGGATGTATGCAAAAGAAGAGGATGTTGTGAGGCAACATGCTAGTTAGAGAACAGAAATGCAGGTAAAAGGATATGAGCAAGGCAGTTACAGAATGCATGTGGCGGCCAAAAAGCGGTACCGAGCACCCCATTGCCTCACCAGCACAAATTGCATTCTCACCAATTTTGCCTCAGTGCAATGAATGATCCATCTGGTCATTTGGACTAGTCTCAGTGCAATAATCTATCTGATCATTTTGCCTCAGTGCAATACTCCAACTCAAACAAGCCCTACCACGGGGAGATCAAGTCAGGATTAGAATTTGCTCAACAAATTCTTGACCCTGCTCAGCAGCTTTTGAAAATGGAGAGGGGAAGGGGCAAATATTTGCTGCAAATTTTAACCCTGTATTCCCCACAGCTTACGTATATGTTATGAATGATCATGGACAACCAAAGTTCTGGATTAAAAATGTAAAATCATGCTTTATGATCAAAACAAAACACAAACAAATGTAAAACAACAGATCAAATGACCAAGCATGGCATGACCTATGCACAAGCATTTTACCTTATCTATGTTGATGATGGGAAAAAATGGTCTTATGTTCCATGTGCATAATTCTGCGATGTTCTTATGCTTCATGCCAGGGTTGCCACAAAAACATTATTTGTATTTCCAGAAGATTCCAGAAGCATAGATTAGCAAGGTGTGGTGTATCCAAGTATATTTGGGAATGGACAAATAACTATCTGAGCGGGTGGCGTCCGTTGCCGTTTTGTGGCCACAGGCCACCATGCGGGGCCTGGGGAGGAAGTACAAGTGGGGTGTCAAGTGGCAAGGGGGTTACAGGACTGCATCCTCCAAAAATTGCAGCATTGTTATTAAAATTACTTGTGGGTTTCCAACTGGCATCCTGGGGTATTTGTACTCCCTCGGGTAGATTCAATTTCAGTCCATTTTAACATCATCTGCAGATCAAAAAGATGTGAAGAACAGAAGAGGCAGACTAACAAATTGAAGTTTTAATCTTTTACTTTCCACGGAGCTTTACAGAAAGGTAATTGCTGTTCCGATTTTTGCACTCTGTATCTGCAACTTTTTGGTTTGCAGATACAAACAAAAAAAAAACTGGTTCGTTCCATATTCCGGAATGGACTTTGCATCCAGCATTAAGAAGACTCATGTGTTCCCCATTTGTTTTGTTAATCAACAATCACCATGCCTCTTGCATTCCGCCTACAGGTCATGAAAGACATTCGTCTTTCTTGATTTGGTAAATGTTTGTTCACATGCTGGGGAGAGTCCAATGTACCCGAAATTTCAGATCCGGATCCAACGGGTAGTCCTGGACCGGTTGCAGCCTCGGTAATTAATTACCTACCTGTGAAGGTGTGGGAAATAACACTACATTTCTGAGGAATCACTCCTTCCTCTGCTGCTTGAAGGAAATCTTGAAGTTTCCTTCAAGTACCGGAGGAATGAGAGACTTCTGTGAAATGTAGTTTTATTTCATGCACGGATGGGACCCTTAAAAATAGCAAGTACCTATCTCGGGACCCTTAAAAATAGCAAGTACCCATATCCTATCACATTGAAACTTGGCAAACATTTTCACATCCTTATTGCAGGTTGCCACACAAAATCAGAGCCTCCTGTCTCATACAGGTTTAGAGTTTTAAGCAAAAGTGTTTTGTTTTCATGCGCTGCACTCTTTCCATCACTTAGCGAGAACAATCAAGTTCAGAAAGTTGCGCAAGGGCTCAAAATGACAAGAAAGAACATCTCTATCAAGTGACAATGCCAGAAATTGAAAAATGTGCTTTGTTCATGCTGAAAATGTCAATACGGAAGGTGTTCGCTACAAATCGCAAAATTTTCAGGCAGTGTCATTGATTTTGTACATATAGCTGAAAAAGGAGGTTAGTCATCAAAAATCTGACATTGTCACCTGATAGAGTAGCCAAAAATACTTAGGGAGTGCAAATTTTCACAGTTATGGTTTTTTGAATGATGAGTTATGGTGTATATAAATTAACAGATATATGCCACTCGAAATTTTAAAAAGTCGAAAAAGGATTTGCGAGAAAAATCATTCAAATGTGAAGACATTTTCGTTAGCGCCATTGTGATCATACACCGTAATACCAGCGATGAATGAAAAGCATTGCAAATATAAGAAGATGTGTATAGTGGCAGCAGAATTAAAGTACCCACACATGGTTTTTCCCATTAAACTGTTGCCTCCGAAACGTTTCTTTCTTTCTTTCATTTTATTCTTATGCAGGCTGTAGAAATTAAAGCGCCAGATTTCAACTAAACGTTCCAGAGCTGTCAGATTTTGACATCGTTTACAAAAGAGGATATTTAATTTCTGCAGCGTGGAATTTTTGCCAAAATCTGAACGGTCACAATTTTTAACATGTATGCGTGCATTAATTCTGCCGCCGCAAAACCTAGAGACAAAACTTGTAGAGCAGGGACTGTTCAATAAAAGACCGCCACTTTCCGAAAATGGCAATTTTAGCAAAAAAAAATTTGAGGGTCCACCCTTGCTTAAAGGAGAGACATGTTACCTTTCCTAACATCAGACTCTAGACGGCAGTTTTTTGTTTTCCAACTGCGCCCCTGGTGGCCATAATCAATTTCTTAAAAAGAGCTGAGAAAGTAAAGAATCTCTTCAAAGCATCGCAGCCAGATACGTGAAGTAAGTAAGCCATTTTTCAGTAAAGTCCCTTCTCTTTGAAAGTGGAAAGCACTACAAAATTACGGAAGAACACCGAGAAGTTTTGTTTAGTTAGCTGCAAAAAGGAATTGATAATTACAGGTGGAAGTAAAAAAAAAAAAACAATCGAAGATGGGATCAATAGAAAAAGTTTAAAACCATTTTTACCAAACCAGATAAAGCAAGCCCTTTTGATTTTACAGAATTAAGAGCCTCCGTATGTTGTGGCTAGGTGGTGAATTCTGAATCTTGACTAAAGTGGGATAAATAAAATCATCCAGAAGAATTGAACGAATCTAACTAGGTAATGCTAACTCTACGAAAAACTGAAAACATTTTTTTACACTAACTTGAGCTCTGGAAATCGATTCCATTGCTGTCACCACAGCATACTCAGTCCGACTTCGCCTTATTCTCTGATGGATGCGTCGTCTGCTTATTCTGACGAAGTTGTAGGAGATCGATTGAGAGGTCGAAAGTCGATTTTCTGCAACTTCGCCAGAGAGAGCAGACGAGGCATCCACCGGAGAATAAAGCGAAGTTGGACTGATGACACTTTGATGACAGCAGCAAAATTGATTTCCAGAACTTTCAAAGTTCGTGAATAAATTTTTTTCAGTTTTTTGTGGCAGAGTTAGCACAAGATATTTTTTGCAAGCATTTTTGCAAGATTCGTTCTATTGAAATGCCCTCTGCAGCCATCAAAACCATTCGATCTAGAAGAATACTGCATCCAGTGATCCAGGATCCTCGGTGAAAACCAGCACCATTTGGGTAATTGGGAACGTTTTGTGACTGCTATTGGAAATTAATTTTCATGTGCACAGTCAAGTGCAAATTAACATATTATTTATAATGCAAATAGGGAACCTAGCTTGACAGATTTGTCACAGATTATGCACAACATTACATGTTAGCACTAAGTTACCTATCCAAGGCACAAAAGAGAAACTGCATTCCCACAATGGCAAAATACTGTCCTTTCTGAAGGTCTTTGATTGATGGAATCCTTCCCCACGGACCTGCCGAAATCAAAACTTGAATGCATGATGGTGTCTGCCGAAGTTCAAACTTTTAATGTCTTTCTTTACGGATCAGCCGACAACATTGTTTAGATCCTAAAAAGAATAAAAGACTCCACCGGTGAGGAAAACATTCGGTGTTTGGCCACATAAACCCTAGCAAGCAGTGGTGTAATGGTAAAATTTTGTCAAACCAAACTCTACTCCTCGCCCAATGGCGATAAAATTGGCTGGTCCATATGCCCAATGTAAAGCATCGGGCAATTTTCAGACCTCACTGACCACTGTGTCTGCTGACATTTTTCGTAGACCATACTCCGTATGGGGCCTCCATTGTACCACTGCTGCAAGTAAAGATAAAACGCCATGGCAATGATTTCACTTTGCTGGAAAACCCATCATATGAGAACTGGCAAACACACTTTATGCCAAAATCACATCAATGCAAGTTTACTCGAATGAACAGTCCTTGCTAAATTGTTGTCCAAGCAATGGGGGAAAATAGGTACCCATCAAGTTTTGAGAGGATAAGCTAAATAACTTGCTTCATATAACAGATAAACACAAATATTATACAGGCATATCATTCTTGGACCAACATTCAAATTCAAGAAAAAATTACATGTGTGGTCCAAATGATATTTTTGATAACATCACCGAGATGCCTCGCAATGGTCGCTGACACCTTCGTCATTCGAGATTGTGTCACCTTTCCCAATAAGAGGCTTACGGCACACAAAGAATACGGAATTGTAATGATATCTGAACATAGAATTCGGATTTTCGGAATACTTTGTCGGAACACTACAGTTCTCTTTCAATAGTTCAAAACCAAGTTCCCGAATAATCTCGCGGACTACTTCGTAGCTAGGTTCCACGGAATCCTCTCCAGGGATGTCAGCGAAGTGATACAGCAGCGGACCGAGGTTAATCCAAATGCCACCTGGTTTCAGAATGTTGTAGATGGTTTCGAGAAAGGCAACAATGTTGTTTGCACAGTCGATGAAGAAACATGTCGCCACACAATCCCAGGCATCACGATTTGTGTAGACCTAGAATTGATAAGAGCTGCAAAGGTGAACTCCGCATCCCATAGTTGACAACTTCCAACACCCAATTGAAAACATGTTAGCCTGCACAATTTTGTGGCAAAATAACTGTGCCACAAAGTGTCATAAGTTTGCAAGCAACATCAATAATAGAAGTCCAAAAATGTTTCGGTCTTCTATGTTTCCATGATTTGCACAGAATTTTCAACTCGTCCTTTTTGGTCAGATGTTTAGTAGATTCCAAATGCAATGAATAAAAAAGATATGCGGACACTCCAACCAAGAATCAAACAAGCTCAGGCCCCCAATGCAAGTACGTTGCACAAATTACCATGCAAAATACTCTGGAAAATGCGATTTTTACGTGAAACTGGCTTGAAATAAAATTATCACGTGTTGTGCACCCTGAGAAAACTTGGGAAAAACCGCGGTTGCGATAATCAACTTTGAGAAGTGCACATGATGACCAAGTGTGAGAAAGGCCACTCTTTCTCCTTTGATAAGGTAGTGAAATTGTCAAATGAAGTCCAAGGTTTCTTTCCAAATAAGAGTGGCAATCTGTAAAATAAGAGGTGCCTATGTAAATTGCTGGCTACATTAAATAAGCCGTAGGTAAATTAAAACTCCCATGGGAAGAAACCAGGCTTCAAATTATTCATGTGCTTAGGATGAAAAATGTAAGAAAGATTTATTCTGGCAGCTACCAACGAAGGGCGCCCAACAAATAATGAGAACTGCACCGGAATTAGCATTTGAAATGCATTTTTCCACTTTAGCGTCAAACCTTGATTCGTTTTAAGGTACTTGGGTGATTTTTAGAAAAATGCCCTGCACAAGTTTGATTTTATGACCATTTCAAAAAAGCATCAAGCAGATGCAATCCAGTCGATTTTACAGGTGTGAAAAGATGGAAAACAAGAAGTTTCTCCGCACCAAGGTTTTTGAAACACAAGTACCGGCACCCAAAAATAACTTTTTTAAATAATTTTTTTCTTCACATTTGACCCATATTTCTGCACAGTTGTCACAAGAACATGAGGTTGGTTCTCCCGTCGCAAAACAAGTCTTTTCTAAATTCCTAGCAACTGGCAAATTGAGTCCCATGCACCTGGCTAATTGATATTGAATCTTACACCCATATCCCTCATGATTTTAAAAATGTCATGGAATGCGAATTCTGCATCGAAAAACCATAAATTCACCAAAACACCTTAATAAAACGAATCGAAGTTTGATGCTAAGTGGAAAAATTCATTTCAAATGGAAATTTCTGTCCAATTCTCATTTATCGGGCACCCCTCGTATCTTTCACATTCTTTCTGTTTTAATGGAATCCTGAAAAACCAATCAGTGCACTAGAAACTCGAATAGAACACACTCAGTGCTGGCAAGGGCAAATGGGATGCTGCGGGGCAGCAAAGCAATTGGGGCTAACTTAAGTGGAACCAAAAATGGCATAGATACTAACCTCAAGGAAATCACCAGCAACCATGGAGAACCTGGAATTTGGTGGAATGTCCGATGGATCAACGTCAGGGAAGGAAATGGACTTTCTCTGATCGGCATGGCTGATGTTGTTTACACAGTTGTGTGCCCATGGATGAAGCCGGTACGTGTTAATTCCTTTACATCTGTTCAGGGTAAAAAGTGGAAAATGAAAGTTTTCCTCAGTTTTCGAACCCTGGTTTCAAGCTGGGCAAATCAAAGCATTTGCCAGGCATGCATTGCTACATTGAGTAAGTTGCACAACCATGTTGCTAATTTTTTATGGGTTTGGACATTTAATTCAATTTACTGATTCGTCTTGTCCGTCGCACATTCCCACCAACCATTGAAGGTACAAACTGAGTACCTAGCTGCAGGATGACATGATAATTAGGTTGGTGTTGTCTGACATTGTAATGCACAAATTTAATGTGTGCAGAATGTGGTGCGAGAAAGCAACTTTGCTATGAAATAAATTGAAGAAAGCTTTTTTTTAATTGCAGAGGACAATAATTGTTGAACTAGAAGATCTCACTCAGGTATGAGTGAGGAAGTGGCACAAGCGTGATGCAAAAGGCATCCAACATGATTCCGGTGCAGCCCACCTAAAACATTGAATTTTTCTTTCATAGCAACACGCTTCCAAATGCAAAAGGAACAGTAGGTATCAGGGCCGGCCCGTGGTTTTTTGGCGCCCTGGGCAGTTTGATTTTTTGCGCCCCCCAGCCGAGATGCAGATCCAGCTCTTTGCGAAGGAGTACGCTACAGACTCTTGTCAGGAGGAATTCCATTCTCCAGAGATCCTTGATTTTTGAGATTTAGGAGTTCACTTGGAATGCCATGTTGCATAGTCCTACTATATATATATATTTTTAATAAAACTTTAACGAATTGTTGACCTGAAATGCTGAAAATACTCCTTTTCTATATATGGCCTTTTTAATTTCCACATGAACTAGAAATTAACAGAAGGCACAAGAAAAATGAAAGAAACTTCACTCACTTATTGATATCGATTTCGTCGGACACATTGCTGACATCATCAGTCTGACTGATGTAACAGAAGAGACACGGGTACAACTCCATTGGTCTTTTTAATGTTCCGTTTGGATCTTTGTGGGGTGGTGGGATGTTGCATCTTGTAATTTTGCCAACCTTACTTCCATCCTCGGGTAGTGTAGTGGGAAGTTTTTCCTAGAAAAAGGCCGATGGCCTGTCGGCTGCCCAACGCAAAGACAAAGCATGAAGGCCAGTGCACTCCCACACAGTCGATGGCCTGTTTTAAAGTGCAACTAACAGAGAATACTCGATTGTAAATTCGTCGCGCTACCCGAAATGAAGTTGCGCTGCACTGCTGTCCAGAAAAAAACTACCTATTTGCTTCTGTTTGCAGTCTAATTCCCTGCCAGTTCTCCGGCCTTCCCCTTCAGTATTCTGCTTCAAGCACCTCCATTCACTTCTTGTCCCTTTTTGCATGTTTTTCTGCTGCAAAAGATTCCATTTCTGATGCCCAATCCCAAAGTTGAACAATCCCCGAGTTGGACAATCAGACTGGGACCTTTTTCGTTTTTTCATTTGCCTGCTCTTTGCTGCTGCTTGACAGTACTGTGGATGCAAACCGGCAGCTTTGTTTTCATTGGCATGGACAGGTTTGCTTCTGATGCCACGATTCAGAATGAATTCCAGTTGGGGAAAGAATATGACCACATAAAAAAGGCCTCGTTTCTTAAGTTATTGGCCGAAAAATATGCAGGATGTGCAGAGTCAATAATACATCACATTCACAAAACAAGTATTTATTTTATCGCGGATATGGCGCCCTTGGACAATTTGGCGCCCTTGGATAATTTGGCGCCCTGGGCAAATGCCGGTTTGACCGTACGGTCGGGCCGGCCCTGGTAGGTATGTAAGAAATGAACCAACTTGTTGAGAACGAAATGAGATGCAAACAGCATGAACAAACTGAACTCATTCCCTTGACAGGTGTAGCCAAGCTTGGCAATGTCATATGCCAAACGACCAAGACCAGCTCCAGGAACCAGAATCTGGATTTCGTCCAAATTATTGCTGAAATAGAACACAGCTTCAAATTTAGGACTCTGTCCGATTGGTAGGAGTGTTAAACTCAGGGTTCTCTTGCGATTGGTAGAAGTGTTAAACTCAGGGTTCTCTTGGCTGCACCTCAGCACCTGGCAGCCTGTGTGCCAGGTACACTAGATATGATGTTTTGCATAAACCAGGCCTACAACGTAGGTCACTCCAAAACGTTTTGAAGTTGGCTCTTCATTTCTTTCGCTGACAGAAATATCCAAGCTTTGCATGCACAGTTAGCAACTGAGTAAAAGCTGAGAAAATTTCATGTCATTGTTTGGTTTTGTTTTCTTTGTACAGGGTGTTTTTGAAAGCACTTGAAAAATTGTGGTTGCAAAAATGGAATTTTCAAAGGAAAGCTGAATGTTTTGACATGTTTACAAGGATGCAGCTTGGGGAAACAGTAGCAAAAATTCATTGAGTTTTGAGTAAAGTTCGTGGAAATCACCAGATGGAATTGACAATTTAAAGACAGTATGGATGACCTCAAAGGAAGTCTCCGCAGGGAATCCCGAAACGGTGACACACTGTGCACCATATCTTTTTGGGTCTGTTTCAAAGAACACAATGACCAAAAATAGGCCAGCAACAGCTGAGTTTCACATTTTCGCCATTCGCAGAAAAGAAGTAATAGAACACCTGTGATACAGGTAGGAGGGTAGAAAATATATTTAGAAGCACATGGAAAACAGGCTGCCAAACTCACTATGATTCAGGAGGGAACTGACGAATGATTTCATCTATCACAGGTTGATAGCACGTCGCCCGTTCTTCTGCCCCATCGATGCTCCAGTCACGAACAAACTGCTTCAGAGTCACTTGCACCTTTTCCATGTCTGCATTTGAGGGTTTTTCAAGAGGTTTTGCCTTTCAAGGAAGATTCAAAAGATCAATTCGATGAATGCAAGCAATGTGCCAGAAAATTAATCCAAATAACGTTTCATTCAAGTGAAGCAAATTTGATATTTTCTGAACAATAACCAAAAAAGCCAGTCAGTATCTGAATTCAAAAGTAGAATGCCGGAGATTGGCACAAATACCTACTTATCCTCAATGTTAAGGTTGTGACTGTGTCCAAAACCTTGGTACAAATATTCATAATTTAAAAAATTTTCACTGGACCTAGGTAAAGGTACCAAACAAGCCAGCAAAGTTCACACAAATCAGAAGAATGAATCAACTAGGGCCGTGCACCAACCTGATCATCGGAATGTCTGACATTCTCAAACATGTATGTTACATCTTTAGTGATCAGCCTGATGATTTCTGCATTCTGACTAACGCACTCCCGCAGGTCAACCAAATGCTGGCTGTACTTCGCAAGCATTTTCTGGTGGTGTGGAGGCAAACTTAGCATGTATTTCTCCGTATGAGCAATCCGCTTCAGTGAATATGCCCTGAGAAAAAAAGAGCATGCATTGTGAATGAAAATAAAGAGCACCATCTGGCATTCTGCAGAGGTCTAAATATGAGTACAGGGTGATCCAAAAAGGAATCTGAAATGTTTTTCTGACACACTCCTGTAATGCATTTTGGGATTCAAATAAAGTCTGAAGTTGTCCCTCGTGGTCAAGTCACAACATGTGCGCTGTTTCTGAAAAGTGACCACAACTCAAAACCAACCAAGACAATGGCACCATGCTTAACTTAAAATCAAATCAGTGACACCGCTGCGTGCTCTCGGTTGCTCTCAAAGAAAAAGGTGAATGAAACGGGCTTCTTGGGTTATTCGTTTCCGCAATGCATTTTAGGTATTTAAGTTGCCAGAAGATGTTGAACATGGTCTCAGGGATGGGCAAGGTAGGGTACCTTAGAGGGGGGGTAAAGAGGTCTATGACGGGGGGGGGGTAGGGAACCGAAAATGCAAGGGGTCTGGGGGCGGCAGCCCCCCAGTATGGGGGGTCTGGGGGGCGTGCCCCCCATCGGGGGTCCAGGGGGCAGCGCCCCCGGCAGGGGGCTTGGGGGACAGCGTCCCCCAAAAGCTGAAGCTTTTTTGATAAATTAGGGGTCCCCAGATGCCATTTTACGACATTTCATGTCCTTTTTTTCTTATCCTGGAAGGTTTGCAGTCGCAATAGATGGAGCAAGGAAAAAACTGTTGGACACGACTTTCTGAATGAGTTTTTTTTTCATTTTACCATTATCTGCAAATGAAAACAGAAAGTACAAAAGAAACAGAATGTTGCTATTGAAGTCCTGAGGTGTGCAGGGCACACACCTGGAGTCAGGACTTAGGCCAAGGGTCCCCTCGGAAAAAGGCTTGGCGGGTAACATCGGCCGAAGGTCGAGGTTACCCCCCCCCTGGCCTTTTTCCGGCAGGGTAATCAAAACAGGAAGTACAAAAGAAACAGAATGTTGCTATTGAAGTCCTTCCTGGTGTGTGCAGGGCACACACCAGGAAGGACTTCAATAGCAACATTCTAGGGGGGGTAGGGGGTAACTTCAGTCGAAGGCCGAGGTTAGCCCCCCTAGCCTTTTTCCTGCAGGTGAATCAAAACAGAAAGTACAAAAGAAACAATGTTGCCACCTATTGAAGTCCTGGTGTGTGCCCTGCACACACCAGGACTCTTTTCCCACCTTTTTCCGAGGGTACCCTTGGCCGAAGGCCAAGGGTACCCTCGGAAAAAGGCTGGGGGGGTAACCACGGCCGAAGGCCAGGGGGGGGGTAACCCCCCCTACCCCCCCCCCCTATGCTCAACCCTGCATGGTCTTCTTTATTACTTTTAGTCACGGTGTGGGCTGTTTCTAAAAAATGAACTGGATACTCTAAGCCAAATGACCGAACTGGAATCCCATGGAAAAGGAAATTTAACCGTTTTCCAGGGGTGTTTTGGTTTTGATGGATGCTATAGAAATACCAAATCTGCCCCTGTTTTGAAAGGACAGAATGTTTTTTCCTGCTGATGCATTGAGAAATGCCATGCCCTCAAAAGAAATCACAAAAAGTAGACCCTGAAAAAGGCCAACAGGCAACTGTGAAGCTTCAGTTGTTTCCTTTTTTGATCACCCTGCATGTCGATATTCAAACAAGCTTTTAAAAGCATAGGCCTACCTACAGGCTTCACAAACATTTCCAACTTAGCACACGGTAAAACAACTCGTGAGTTTGCTAAACCTGAAAAAACTAGAAGTGGCAAAATTGTCAACAACTACTGACAAAAAGCTGTTATGAAATTATTATTATTATTATTATGCACAAGAAATCACACAGTTAGTATATTCACCTAGAAGAGAATGGCAAGTGATGTATGAAACATCAGAGCCGGGAATAAAGGAAACAAGAGATTAACAAAATATGCTTTTCATTCTAAGGACTTAGCCGGGGTAGGGGAGTGGGGATTAGCGGAGCTAGAACTAGCCTACCCCCCTCGGCTACCTGTTAATGGGAACAACCTGAGTGGGACACCTATGCATCAAACGACTAAATTTTTAGACTCACCACAAAGAATTTTTTTTTTTTTTTTTAGGTAGCTGGATTAGGTCTATTTGAACCCCAGTCTGTTTCAATCAGTCTATTCTGTCCCTGGCAGAAACACTCAGGGCTTAGGCAAACCAAATTTTTCATGTGAGATGCACAGTTAAAACCTATAGAAACTGTTCAAGAGCACTTCTGTATTCATTTTTTCCAAATACTGTCTAAGACCCCTCTTGAAAGTCCTAGGTAACAGGTGGCTTCTCAAGTCAGGTAGAAGCATATTCCAAAGGTATGGCAGGCGATAGTTCAGGGAGAATTTACCCATGTTTGTATTGATCCTTGGCAAACAGTACTGGTTTGATGCCTGGGCCCTTGTTTCCATAGGACCAGGCAACGACACAAAGGTGACACCATGAAGGTCCAAACCAGACCTCAAAATCCTATGACAGTACAACAAGGAGCGATAAACAGCAAGGTGATAAATAGGCATAATATTTGTATCAACAAAAAGTTCGATGGTTGGAAATAATCTAGGACGGCCACTTACTACCCTGAGAATGGCCTTTTGTTTACGGTATAAACCACTAAGTCTGCTTGAATATGTATTCCCCCAAGCTTCAATGCCATAAGACAGGCGCGAGTGGACAAAGGCAAAATAGAGAAGTCGTAAAATGTGATTAGGAAGAACTGTTTTCGCTCTGATTAACATAAATTGCAGATTATTTAATACTCTGCAAAGTGCAAGTGTGTGACTTGTCCAGTCTAGATTTTGATCAAGTATAACTCCCAAAAATTTCACACTCTCCGAGACACCAATACGGACCCCAGACAGTGAAACATAGTAGGAGTCCCAATCATAAAGAAGATTTCTGTGTGACGACCGGAATATAATGAGCTTCAGTTTGCCCACATTCAAGCACAGTTTGTTGGCGGTAAGCCACGAACTGACTACGACCAAGTCATTTTGGATATGACTTACAGCATCATCAACACAATGTGATGGATAAAATAGGGAACTGTCATCAGCATACAGGATCAACTTGCTAGAAATATTGATATTAAAAAAATCATTGACATACAAAATGAACAATAAAGGGCCTAGCACAGAACCTTGAGGCACACCCCTGTCAATAATTGTCACTGGAGCGGAGACAGAATTATTGATTTTAACGGACTGTTTCCTATCACTTAAATAATCCTTAAACAGGTGAAGGACATGTCCACGGACCCCATAAAATTCAAGCTTCCTCAGAAGAATTTCATGGACCACACAATCAAAGGCCTTCGAAAGATCCAATGATAAGCCACATACCACCTCACCCTTATCAAAAGACTGCAGGATTTGGCTTGTAACAGAGCAAATGGGATCAGTAGTGGATCTTCCACCACGAAACCCATATTGATTGGTATGCAACAGGCCATGGTGATCCAGAAAGCTGTACAATCTGGAGTGGAGGATCTTTTCAATGACCTTGGAAAGAGCAGGTAAAATGGATATTGGCCTATAGTTAGACAAAGTGAACTTGGAACCACTCTTATGAACTGGCGTTATCAGTGAAGATTTCAACTTTTGTGGGAAGCGTGCAGAAACAAACACAGCATTGACGAGATGAGCAATGGGCCCAGAGAGCTCCTTCGCACTTCTCTTTAAATCCGCACTGGAAATTAAGTCAGATCTGCTGTTTGAAGAAGGTAAATAGCCAATTAATGAAATGATGTCTGCTGGAGTGACTGGATCAATAAAAAATGATGGAACAGAGCCCAACCTTCGCGGCATGAACTGCATTGGATCCACCAGGACACCACCAGGCACCACGTCAGGTATATTGACAAAGTAATTATTAAACATATCAACTAATTTAAGTGAATCTGAAACAACTTGTCCATCAACAACAATTTTTTTAACATCACCAAGTACATTCTTACCAATCACATCATGAACAACATTCCATATTTTTTTAGGATTTCCACTGTGTGATTCTATAAGCCCACAGAAGTAATTTCGCTTTGCCTGGCGTAAAAGAAATGTTAGTCGATTTCTGTATGATCTATATGCTGTTTTCAAAGCTGTATTTTGTGGATCCCTAGCAGCCCTGAAAGCCAAATGGTTACGGGTACGGATAGACTTGAGAAGACCCTTTGAAACCCAGGGACATTTCGGAATCTTGTATTTAGAGTATTTTTTAACCACAGTGGAAGATGAGTGACGAAGTGTCATGTAAGCATCAAGGAGCTTTTCAAAAATTTGATCTGGATCTTGAATTGAGTAATGTTCAGACCAATCATACTCATCCAGCCGCCGATTCAAAAGACCAAAGTCACACGTAACCCGACCAAGAGGTTCTGAGCCACAAATATGATTGCTACCAACCGTGTCTTTAGTTTTCGTAAGCAATCCGAGGAACATGAAAACCCCATAATGGTCAGTCATGTCAGTTTGAATCGTTCCTGCATGACCAAATACAAATTCATCGATTAAAGACGAGGAAACACAAATATGATCAATACAAGTAGAGCTAAATGAAGTTACTCTCGTTGGCATATTGATTAGTTGAAGCAAATCATAACTTACTAAAGTAGCATCATAACTTACTAAAGTAGAAATCGATCTTGAATTTTGTTCCTACTTTGTGTGGAAAGCAAATAAATGTGCTGTCAGGACATGCTTTTAAAACAATTAGGTATAATCAGAGTCGTAAGATAAAATCACTCAAAAGAGTTGAGCAGTCCACGGCTTCAAAAATCATACCTGTGATTGAATTGCTCAGTAGAGAGGTATGCGATCCGACCAGATGAGACCTGATCACATCCGACAACTTACAATGAGCGAAAAGCCTTAAAAGTGCCTCATCCTTTCACCTTCTCCCTACAGGAACCATGCCTACCATTTAAAGAAAAGTAACTTATTCCATCTGATCCCTATTCGATGTTTGTCCCATCTTTCAACTTGTAGGCACAATGCTACTGCGATTGTAATGTAAGGAAAGCAACTTCCATTTTAAGTTTTTTTTTATTTTTTAGTGTGTTAAGTTGTGAGCTTCCGACATCCTCTCCGACATCTGCATGGCTTTTTGAGTGAGTTTTTGTTTCATGAAAAATTGCCGATTGGCTCATTTAAATTTTTTACCTGGTATTTTGCATTTGTAATTCAGAAGCTGTTTTTTGCATTTGATATATCTAAATTACTTGTGGGGAAATGAAGAAAAAATACAGAAAAATGCAGAAAACAAATATTTCTGGTGCGCACAGACATTGTTAATCACAGAGCCACGAGATAAATGGGCACAAAACAGAAGCAGATGGGAAAGCAAACCCGACACAAGCACGTAATTGTTGGGCCAAAAATGCAAATCGTAATCTGGCACTCAGTTTTGGCAGGATTTATAAAATGCCTTCTCCACATGTGACATGACCCGTCAAGAACATCAAACTATTCTTGTTGGTTTCTTCAAGCAAAACCTACAGTTATTCACCATTTACATTGGAAAATGGAGTAGACTTCTTTAGTTTAAAGTACGAGCAAAATTTTAGAGTTCGAGCAAAATACCTACCAGCTACGAATGCAGTTAATTTATCTCAAACAAACTACCTATCTAGGTAGGCTACCCATTTAAAAATTGGTGTCAGTTTTTCTTTTTCCTGAGCAAGATTCTACCAATCATTAGCAAATCTCCAGCAATTTCACATTTTTTCTGAAAACTTGGAAAAGGTGCGGAGTCTCATCGAAAGGCCTCCTCGAAGGTATTTTATTTTTGTGTATTTTGCAGTATATTTTATGGTCAATCAGTTTTCTTCTCCTGCACATTCATTATGCCGACCATCGCATACAACCATCTTCTGCAGGTACCTACTCCTTCTATTTCCTGTGTAAATGGGGTAGAAGGACTCGTAAAACATACCTGTAACTCCGAAATGCATGAAGGATCTTCTGGAAATGTTCCCTTTCCTCGTCATCATTTATGACACGATTCCCTGAATTATTGCTGCCACCATTTACATTACTTTTCACAATGGGACCATTGCTGAGAGAACTGTTTAACCTTTGGTGTTTGCTTCCTGTCACAGAACTGCTGAGAGACATCTTCCAATCCCGAGAGCAAAGACAGGGGTGCTCTGGATTCTAAATGCCCTACCAGCGAGCAATTCCTATTTTTATTTGCATGCAGGAAGAATCCAAAGCAAATTACATTAGAACACGTGAACAAAATATTAACAAGAATTTCTAAAAGAAGGGCCAAAAAACGCCATGGCATGGGCATAGGTACCTGGCTCATTTAGATGGCGATTTGCCAAGTGAAGTTTAAACAGCATTGACATCAGTGAAGTAAAGGGCTTCAGGTGGGAAATCAAATTTTTATGGTATAGAAATGCTCAACAAAGTCAACCAAAAAGAGAGAAGATTGAAATAAGTTTTCGAAAGAGATGCACTGACTTTGTGATTTTGTGAGAATGCATCATGAGATAGGCACCTATGGAAAACAGTCCCAAAGATGTATCCACCAGTGGATTAAGCCAAGTTTTCAGAAGTGATTTGTGGTTTCTTTTTGCTATTCCTCAATCATTAAAGATTGCCTCACAGCCTTTTACTTGTTGTCAACCAAAACTTGGCCTCTGCCTATTGATTTTTTTACCGTTTGCTCTCTGCCTGCAAATCTTGACTGCGAACTTGGCAAAGCTCCACATGTAGACAAGTCTTTGGAACTGCACCAGGACCTACTCCGTTTGAAAATTGATAGGCCAGATAAAATGCACAGTTTACCACCTTGACATTTACCAGTTTTGCACGTCACAAAGTACCCTGAAAGAAACTAACTGCATCAAATTTCAACAATTAAAATTGCAATTCTGCTCATCAAACCGAATCTAAGTATGAAGAAATGCAAAACCAGCAATGCCAGACAATGTTCAACTGAACAATGTTGGCCCATGCCAATCCCAATTAGGAAGCTGATGTTCCGTTATTTTGTGAGTTAACATTGTGCATGGAACAATAGCAAAATCATGAGAACAGATAACGTAATTAATTTTTAATATGTCCAGCTGCAAAAACAAACCAAAAAAAAAAAAAGAACAAAACAATATTACAAGCTGGGTGTGCCAGCTGACACATGAACTCAAATATAATTTCACCAAAACAAATTGCAGTGTCCGATGGACACAATCGCTACAGAGGAAAATCTACATTGCCTATTCCTGTCTCCTTTAGATGTCTTCACAACTTCTGTCCTCACAAGATGTCTCCATCAATGTGCATGTGGATGTGTTTTCAGGTGCTCCAATTCCTTCCTGTCCAATTCCTTCCATTTTGCCACATTTGCCGGAGAAGTAGTCAAACTCTGGATCTTGTACATCAAAGGCAGAGTGACAATCAGTGAGTAGAACCACCAACGAATGTTCCAGTGGTGGTACCAGTGATGGGCATACGGAAACTGGGCCACTCTGGCTGCCCATGTGTAAGGATAGAGCATTGCTCTCGGGCCACGCTTGCGAACAAAGTCAGCCTGGGTTTTCGGCTTGTTCGATGTGGCGGTTTCTATGGCAAATTTGATGGCTTCCATACTGGCGTTGCCAATCAGTGAAATAACTCAAGATGATCCTTTCCTAAATTGAGCCTGAATGAAGTCATTGTAAAATTAACGTTGTAGAGAAGAAAAAACTGATCGACCACAAAATTAAGCTTTTAAAAACACAAAAATAAAAAACCTTCGAGGAGGCCTTTCGATGCAACTACGCCCCTTCTTCAGCTACCTACCTAGACAGTCTCGGAGTCGAGCTGAAGAAGGTGCGGAGTCGCATCGAAAGGCCTCCTCGAAGGTATTTTATTTTTGTGTTATTTCAAGATTAAATTTGCGAAGAGAAAAAAGGCCAAAGGTCAAAAGAGTTTCACTGTTTCTGGTGTTGGGCAGAGGCAGTGCTTTAATGCTCGGGAGCACGCCAGCATGGGGTGCGATGTTCCCTGAGAAAAGACAGACATGCACTGCACCCAAATATTAGATTGTTACCTCTTGACAAAAGTTACATTTTGGCTAGTGCCCGTCTAGTCCTGGTTTTCCAGTTTAATGGCCAGGCAGAGGTAGGCAATACAACAGGTCGGTAGGTATGTATTTTTGCCATTTGGTTGGTGCCGGGGTAGCCCTGAACCGCATTCTGATTCGTTACTTTCCAGATGGACATAAATTGCTGATGCCGGTGCATAATTTTGAAGCCATAAGAAAACACGGGACCTAATCTCAAATGGAATCTGCTTCCACGCTGCTGCATTATCCACTAGCCAGGGTTGGGCATAGGGGGGTACCCCCCATGATGGCCTTCGGCCAAGGTTACCCCCCAGCCTTTTTCCGAGTACCCCGTCGGAAAAAGGTGGGAAAAGAGTCCTGGTGTGTGCAGGGCACACACCAGGACTTCAATAAATCGCAACATTGTTTCTTTTGTACTTTCTGTTTTGATCCCCTGCCGGAAAAAGGCTAGGGGGACGTAACCTCGGCCGGTGTTACTTTGGCTGAGGTTAGCCCCCCCCCTAGAATGTTGCTATTGAAGTCCTTCTTAGTGTGTGCCCTGTACACACCAGGAAGGACTTCAACAGCAACATTCTGTTTCTTTTGTACCTACTTCCTTTTTGATTCCCCTGCGGAAAAAGGCTATCGGGAGTAACACCCTCCAGGATAAGAAAAAAGGACATGAATTGTCGTAAAATGGCATCTGAGGACCCCTAATTTATCAAAAAACCTTCAGCTTTTGGGGGACGCTGCCCCCAGACCCCATGCTTTTTCGGTGCCCTTGCCCTACCCCCCCCCGCGTCGTAGACCTCTTTACCCCCCTCTAAGGTACCATACCTTACCCATCCCTGCCACTAGCTTCCTTTTGAATTTCACAATCATTTGATGTGAAAACAGATAACAGTGTTGTTGATATCGACACGACAAAAATCACATCCAATGCGTTACATAGAGAGAGGAATGGGCCTCCGTATGAATGGACCTCCGTAGGCAGAGGAATGGGCCTTGCCACTTACCTACTGTAAGTGGCAAAAGTAGGCAAGTGGCAAAAAATGTAACGAAGACAGAATTCTGACTTCTGAAGTTAAAGAAAAGTTAGAAGCAAAGTTAGGTTGGAATTCTGAGTTGCGAAGTCAGAATTCTGACTTGCTAAGTCAGAAGGAAGTGACTAAAATGCTGTACTTGGTTGTCGTCCTTGTCCTGCTTGCTGGTAATAGCCAGGTTGGGGTTAGGTTAAGATTAGGTTAGGTCAACCATATCGAACACAAACCTGACAGTCAGAATTCGACTTCATAAGTCAGAATTCTGACTTACGCATTCAGAATCTGACTTCATACAAGTCAGAATTCACATTCCACGGACACAAAGTCCGAAATCTGAGTTGCAAAATCAGAATTCTGACATACCTATGAAGTCAGAAATGCAGGAAATTTTTTTTTTGAAATTTCCATGTCCCCAGGGGGCTTCCGTACGATCGCAATTTTTTTAACATTCAATCTTACATCGAAAATCGAACAATGTTGTCTCGAATGATTAGAATAATAAGAACCTCCTTTTCCTCTATTGCAAATCGAATCGAATAGGTAATTTCAAACCTTGAAAACGAATAGGTAGTGGCAAAAACAATCGAATTTGAATGACTAATTTGCAGAGCCCCATCCTGAACATTGAAATTCCACGAATCTGCCTGCCTATGCATGCCAAGGGTTTTCCAACTGAGCTTCATCCCAAGGAGCGAGATGCTAGAATTGAAAGAGATATCACTAGAAACAAACCAAAACTGCCCTTTTGTGAACTGCGTTGATGGCATCGACGCAGTTCACAAAAGGGTTTTGTTAACAACCAAAAGAATATTCGTTATTATAGATTTAAACAGGATTGTTAAAGCGTTTCTGCCATTCATTTCACCTGAAGGCAGTTTGCCTTTCCAAGATGGTAGGTAGGTACCATCATGCGGTTTGGCATTGATATCTTGTCGTGGTTCTCTTGCTTTTTCAGCCATTCTTCCATCGATATATCACAATGCAGAAAGTTTGCGTTGTGATGAACTCTGCGTGAACTACGCAACGTTTTTATCGGAGAGAGTCAATCTGCTGGAAAAGTACCTACCTATGCTTTTCCGGAAGGCCGTACCTCTAGGTACCTTTATTTTATCCAAAAGAAAAACATCCTTATTGTTCAATTTGCACCATGTCAGCAAACAGCTTCCAAACATCACAGATTCCAAAATTCCCAGATTCCACTCACTGGTGGATCAAATTTCGGATGGGATTTCTGAAGCCTTGATTCAAGTTTCAATCGCCGTATTCCCCATTGCAACTCAAACTCACTCTCAGGTGAAACTCAACTCAAGTGAGGGTGAATTTGAGTTTGAGGGTGAGTGGATTCTGTTTCCCCAATATTTGAGGGCCAACCCAGCTGGCCCTTACGTAGGTGGCACCTGAGGGCCAACTCTGTCGCTATGGCAACGTAATCAACATAAATGTTTCTCCATTCAATTGGCACCCGCTTTTCTGGCAGCTATCAAATGCGATTTTATGAGGCTGATATGAATGAGCGGTGGTTTGATCCTACAGAATAGAACACTGTATTCAAGTGTTTGCTTAGCAAACACTTGAATGTTTTCTGTGCTAACACCTTGCCCAGTGCATGTTTTCAATGTTGACACCCTGTCCAGTGCGTGTTTTCTCTGTTAACATCATGTCCCGTGTGTGTTTACTATGTTAACACCCTGTCCAGTGTGTGTTTTCTGTGTCAACACCCTGTCCAGTGCATGTTTTCAATGTTGACGCCCTGTCCAGTGCATGTTTTCTATGCTAAAACCCTGTCCAGTGTGACTTTTCCATGTTGACACCATGTCCAGTGCGTGCTTACTATGTTAACACCCTGTCCAGTGTGTGTTTACATGTTAACACCCTGTCCAGTGCATGTTTTCTATGTTAACACCCTGTCCAGTGTGTCTTTTCCATATTGACACACTGTCCAGTGCGTGTTTCCAACATTCACACATTGTTCAGCGTATATTTTCCATGTTTCGGTGAAATGATTGACGTAAAAATGTGTTGAATTGATGTCCGCGGAGGCCAAACGCCTAGTGACCAAATGTCGCAAGTGGTTTTCTTTCTTCACCCGCATGCAATCATAATTGTGTGAGTGTCAAATTTGGAGACCCCTGACTCGTCCAGTGTCCAGTGCCTCGTTCAGTGTTTTAGTCGTTCCGTTCAGTGTCCAGTGTTTTAGACGCACCCTTCTGAATCAGCGACTGGGATCGGCTGCTGAATCAGCAACCACCATCGGCTGCTGAATCAGCGACCTTCACCCGTTGCTGAATCTGTGACCAATATCGGCTGGTTGCCGACACGGACCGACACCGGCTGCTGACACCGACGGAATCAGCTGCTGACATCGACCGACACTGGCTGCTGAATAAGCTGCTTACAGACCCGGCTTCTGAAACAGTGACCGACATAAGCTGCTGGCAGCGACCGACAACGTTTGCCGTCTAATGGCAACTAGCCTACCGTCACTGGCTGATCAAAGAGTCAATGCATAAAAGGGTTTCCCCATATTAGAAGCAGATGCTCAAATCCAAGCCTATGCTGCTCTATTTGGTTGGTTTTCATATTCTCTTAGAAAATGGATGCAGCATTGTTCCTCGTACAAATAGCCTATGACACCAGGCCAACGACTTAGGCAATGCAAAGCACCCTACGTAAAATGGATTCTTCATACACTATTTACAAGAGAAAATGGTTACCTACTTGAGGTGGGTTGGAGGTGCCACCTGCTTTATCCCATGATTACCAGAGAAAGATGACTCTGTAGGTACCGATCTACTTTATTCTATGATTTCCAGACGAAGACGAGACTGCAATGAATTTACTGTTCTCAGATTTCCAGTGTGTGTGGAACAACAAAGAGAAAAGCAACCTAATTGGTCTATCGAGTTACAAGTAGGTAGGCACCTGCGTCGGTCATTTTCAGAAAATTGTTCGACTTTATTTGAATTCGATACGTGTTCGAGTTTTTCAGGCTAGTAGGCCTATTCGACTCTATTCGATTTCAATTTTTACGTCCTCGACTGGATATTTGATACGAAGCAAAAATCCACTGATCGCAGAGCCCTGTGGCCCTGTCTGTCGCCTGTCAGACCTGAATTTGAAGCCAGATCAAGCTCTGACATCTCGATTTAACATTGACGCGGAGCAGCAAGTGAGCAAATTTATGCGGGATGCGACAAAGTGATGGCTGTGGAACTTGCAACGTGCGGGAGGCCTTTTTGCCATCCGGTACACTCCTACTACCTAGACCTACCTTACCTACTACCTAGTAGGTACCTAGAATCTACATAATATGGTACCTACCTACCTACCTACATAAAATGTAGAAAAATGTTCAACTTGGCACCGCAGAAAACCTCCCATGAATCTCATAATACTGCCACTCAAACATTATTTTTTCATTCAAGTGTTGCATTGATAATCATGATTTGAAAATAATGTGGAAACTGGAAAATGGTGCAAATAAATTTGTACACCGCCGCAGAAAAGTACTGTTGGCATCTACCTCTATTCTGGGATTCGAGGAGGATTCGGATTCGAGCCCATTTGGATTCGAGTGAATGACGACGACCACTGGTCTGAGCATCGTTTGCTGTGTTTTGAATGACGACGACCACTGTTGGTTCAAGTATCGTTTGCTGTGCCTCTTCATTTCTTCAAACATCATTCGTGTGCTTCTCCTGCGTGCTTGATCATCCCCCGACTGAGTTGGACTTCTTGTCGAGTGAGTTTTCGTTTACAGGCATTTTATGCTAGGTATCTCTTCAACAAATTGTGGAAGTTTGGCTTACAAATTAATTACGGAAGTTTGCAGTGTTAAGGTAACATTTTTTTCTGCTTCCTGTCATATTCACATTTTTAATGAACCATTTTTATTTAATCTGTCTGTATAGGTATTTTTCTGCTTCCTGTCATTCACATTTTAATGAACCATTTTTTATTTAATCTGTCTGTATAGGTACACAGTCCCTTAGGTGTGAAGGGCGCAGCGCCCTGCCTTCACAAGGGGCGCCCTCCTGCCCTGAACAGGCGCCATCCTGCCCAAAATGGGCGCCCTCCTGCCCAAAATCGGCGCCCTCCTGTCCAGAAATTCATGCACTTCAGACCTCTGCTCACTTGCAAATGAATGACCATGGTTGCCTCTGTCTGTCTCCTTTTATGCGCAAAGAGATGTTGTTGGCCTTGGTCAGTGGGAGGAGCTTGTTGCCAAAATCCCTTATCCAGTTCTAAGCCCCACCCACAATCAAAAGATCACTCCCTCTTCCAGGAATATAAGGCAGCTGACACAAGAAGAAAAAATGTCATTATGCATCATCCCTTTGTGCAGTGCGGACATCTTCTGGACAGCAACAATGCACTGATGATTGCCACTTTTTGGTTCTGCAAAAGCAAGAACCTGATCGGAAATGTGTTCCAAATTGATTTTCTGGTGGATAGTGTTGGTAGATTTTTTCCTTCCACAGAAATAGCTGCACCTATTGGAGTGCAACCAGTGTCGCCAAATGATGTGATGGAAGCCAAGATGTGATGGAAGCCATCCAGATTTTGGGAGCGCTGTCCCCCAAATCCCCAGCCAACGCCCTACCCATTGGATTGAACCCCGCTGAATCTGCCCACAGACCCCGCTTCACCCTTTGGTGGTCAATGGCGTCAAGTGGCCCCCTCGACGAAGCTATTTATTCCCACACTACATTTGCTGTCCCTTAACCCCCCCTCTGATATGCCATCCGATTGGGACCTTGCCCTGTAGTTGACTTTGGTGCCCCACATTCCAGTGGGGCGCCCTGCCCTCTGAATTTTCTGGCAAAGGCACTGGGTACATAAATTTTTTATTTGATTTTTATCGTCTGATTCTGTTTTTGAAGTTCAAATGGTGTGAGATCACTTTTCAAAGTGAAGTTTCTGGATTTTGGAAATTACCAACCACTTTCTTTGCTTCTCAGGTCCTTCACTTTTTACAGCAGTATGGTTCATTTCCTTTGCATGGGTTATTTTATGTTAATAAATTCAAATGTACCTGTCTCGGGATACTTTGCTTTGAGCTTAACCGGTGCGCTCTAACTGTTTTTGAGGGGGGCAGTAAAAAAAAAATTCAAAAATAAAATAAAAAACAAAAAAAAGAGAGTGGATTCGGATTCGAGATTTTTTTTTTGGGATTCGAATTCGGGTTCGATTTTCCAACCGGGATTTGGATTCGAGCTTCTGGAAAAAAGAGAGATTCGAATTCGATATTTTGGGATTCCAAAGGATTCGCACATCCCTTGATGGTACCTATTCCAAATTTTTGAGGAAAGAACTATTTTCTGACTTATATTCATGCTCTGCTCTCCTTGGATTGCCAACACACGCTGTTTTTTTTTAATGTGTGGGAAAAATAATTCTGTTTGCGCAATCCAAAGCAACGTGTCGAGCAGCTGAAATAAAGCAAAAATGTCAAAACATTTGTGCAAGAAAAACCCGCCTCAGAACAGAAATACTTTCTTACTTATTCATTTCCATTAACAATCCAGCCCATTTTTAGCCAAAAATTTACAACACAAGAATTATCAACCAACCTCAAATCTCCAGCAGGTATGTAGGTAGGTACCAGACATTTATCGGTGGTCCCTGAAAACCGGACAGCCAGAAAGGACCGCCGGACCGACCCGGACAGGTTTTAACT
>JASGXE010009673.1:0-29929 GCA_030068105.1 Sinentomon sp. SZTP_YWyxl
TGCCGGAGTAATGTCATCCAAGAAGTACCTATCAGAACATGCGGGTAATGACGAAAATGGGGGGACGTAATTAACGATCGTGGGGAAACATCTTCAGAAAATAGGTAGCTGTTCTCTCAGCCATGCAATTATGTCCCCCTTTGCACCATCAGACGGTACAGGGTGTGCCTTTTTCCTGTGTCGTGCAATTTCGCACCTCTCTGGCATCGACAAACTTTTTCTTTTTGTACCTATTTTCTTTGTTTTTGCGCATTATTTTGGTCCTGCTTTATTTCTTTGTTCCTGAAAATTTGGTTGGGTGAATATTGGGTTGGGTCTGAATTCAATTTCACTACACAGTTCCCAAACTCAAACTTACTTCACCTAACCTAACCCAACCCAATCTCACCTCACCTACCTGACAGAAAAGGCACACCCTGTGCACCATGCTGGCTCCAAAGGGGGGGGCATAATTGCACTGCCAAGAGCACAGCTTTTTCCTGAACATCTTTCCTTGCTTAAATTAATTAATTTATTAATTTCCTTGAATTAAAAGGTCATTAGTCCATATTTTGGAAGTCGACAGTTACGTGTTGACCTAGGTCATAGGAGAACGTGGATACCAATTAGACGGCCTCATTTGTTCACGTTGGGCATGTTCTGTGCCTGTATCTCTGCCATGAGACATATGGAACCATGACCTTTTGATTCTCACCAATTTAATCGTGCAAAATGTAAACTGAAATGACATTCTCAGATCTTGTCTCGGATACAGTTCCCATTTACCCATCTGTTGGAAACGGGTTTCTGAAAACATGCGAATTATGTCGCAAAAAAATATCTAAGTGCATAAGTTGAGCTATTTTCTAAAATTGAAGTGGGATCCAATAATTCTCATGGTAATGTGATGAAAGGTATGCCTACAAGTGCATGAACATGCTGTTTCAGAGAAACATCAACCGCTTGCCATTTCATCTTGCCTATACGAATCAAACTTGTTCAATGGACAATGTGAACCAAGCCCCCATTCTCCGGATGTGGCTCCTTGTCTCCAATATCGACACATTGGGGGGCCAATGGGTCTGACTCGGTGTCATCACAGAGCTCACATTTTTTCACATGTGCTCCCCAGAACAAAGCAAAAACAGATGTTTCAGTGACAAGTTATGCTCAGACTTCACAATCGAATCCGTTTTGGGAAAAAGGGCATAATTCCATTTTTGTGTTTCCATATTTTCTAGGAACAACGGCATAATTTTGTCCTTTTCCAGGAAATAAATGTTTTATTCACAGACTCCACAGATCCATTTGGAGTCAGCACAAATGTGCCTTTTTAATGTTAAGCATCACTGGGATGAACAGAGATCATGGGCGACATCGAACTCAGAACCGGGAAAAAGTGGAATTATGCCCTTTTCCCAAAATGGAATCAATTGGCAGATACAGGCCTCCAATATCCAGGAAATATCCCCATGATGGTCCCAATAAACACGGCAACCTTTGGCAACGTTCGCCTGGACGTTTCTGTAATGTTGCCTAAATGCATGCGAAACGTTGTGGCAAGGTTGCCTGAAAGTTTCTATGTCCCACTGGCGCACGTTTTGTGAACGTCGCCCTTAAACGTTCCCAGAACGTTGCCCTTACATCTTTTCACACGTTTGCTCAACGTCCCTGGACGTGACATCAACGTTGCCTGGACATTGCCTTGACGTTGCCCGCTTTCAATTGAAGACGAAAATACGTTGACAGTGGTTTGCTCAACGTTGCTCAAAGGTTGCCTCATCATCGCCATTTGGTTGCTCTCCATTGCCCAGAAATGCCGTTCTTTTCTCAACGTTGCCTCAACGTCGCCATTTAACAGCTCTTCATTGCCCTCCAGAGTGCCGCTCGCAAACAACATGGAAAGTGGACGCAGTTTGTTGATGAACAGTAACATGTCACAGACACACATTATGATGCAAGGCCTGTGTATACTGGCGGCGGAAAAAGATTACCCATACATGTGAAAAATTTCCATTCTTTAGATTTTAGCAAAAACTCCATGCTGTAGAAATAAAAGATCCTCTTTCATCACTAATGTCAAAATCTGACACCTCTAGAAAGCTCCGTTGCAATTTGGCGCTTTAATTTCTAGCAAATGCATAAGAGCAAAAAAAAGAAAGAAAAAAAGTTTAGGAGGCAACAGTTGATGGGAAAAACGCATGCATGAGGAATTTTTTTCCGCCGCCACTTTCTGCACACTGACCGCCGAAAGTCTCCGAACTGAAAAAAATCTTCAAGCTCAGAGTTTGATCCACAGTTTAACTTCGACTTCACGCAGAACGATTGCCGTGATGTTTTTAGGCTCTTACCGTGGGGTGATCCAGTGTGGATTAACGCTAATCCGAGGTTGGGAAGAAAATTTTCGCCATTCTCTTCAATTAAAAATATTTACTCCGCAACCTCGGATTGACGCTAATCCACACTGGATCACCCTACGGTTAGCGCCCCAAATGGGAGGCTTGCAAGTAAAAAATGAACGCATATGTTCGAGGACTATTTGGTGGGGACAGTGAACCAATATTTACGTTCGAAAATGACCAACAGTTAGATGCTGCGCGCGTGAATTTCTGTGCAAAGCACAGAACATCTTGGCAAAAAAGGGCCAAAAAGCCCAGAGCTGCGTGGCCAGAGAATATTTCGCTTGCCCGCATGGCTTGAAATGGTGATGTGCTGCGGCATTCAAGCGTATCAGGCCACATTAGCTTTTTTATTTTGAATGCCCAATCACTTAGCTCCGCAAATTGCATTCCCCTGTGTGACGCGGGTTGCGGGGCTAAGAGATTGGGCATTCCAGTGTTTCTGCACAAAAAGTCAATCAGGAAAACGTGCACAGGAAAAGATAAAAAAACGACCGTATTCCCCATTGCAACTCACCCTCAAGTTCAACTCAATAGCCAATTCATCAGATAGATTTGTGTTACGAAAATTTAAATTCTAATTTCACAACGCTGATTCCTTTTCCATTGTTGCGAAAACCGTCTGTTGAATTGGCTGTTTAGTTGAACTTGAGGGTGAGTTGCAATGGGGAATACGGCCGAAAATGGCGCTGCCCGTTTTTGGGGGTGAAGTTAACGTTTTTTTTTTCTCCAAACTTTTCCTGGATCCGACCAAGCCTCAAGTTTCATTGAAAAGTTCCTTTTTTTGTTCTGAGCCATTCTGAATACTCGGGCCATAGGAGATTTTTGTCAGTCTTTTGAAGCACGGGGCAATGTTATTCCCCATTTAGTAAGCGCCGTTAAATGCATTCCTTCATGTAATGTGTTTTGCGGCGCATGCGAAATGGGGAATTGCATTGCCCCGTGCTTTCAAAAGTCTGAAAAATTCTCCTATCTCCCGGGTATTTTGAATGGCTTTTTTATCAAACGTTCTCTGTGGTTTTTAAACAGGCTTACAAACGTTTCCGGGCACGCCTCTGTATCAGCTTTGATTTTGCATGAATTTGTTTAAGGGAGACGGTCAATCTCTACCATGCGAACTTGATGTGAGAACAGCTCAGGTCAAGATGACCCTGCATGATACAAATCCTCTATTGTATGTAGTTTGAAATCAAGAGCAAAATTCACGAATGCATTTGTTTATTCAGGAATGCATTTACGCACATCACATAGGTTCAAGGGCTGAGGCAAAATTAAATAGGCATGTTTGCCAAAAAACAATTTCAGAAATTGCAAGTTGCATATCCTCACACGATCGGCAAAAATAACACAGCGCTGCGCCCGTGTTTTAAAATCTGTTCGACTGCTGGTATCGGTTCAATTTGATTTCAGCGAGTATGACCCTGTGCAAAATCGTCACAAAGACAATAATTCATTCAACAAGCACAACATCGGGCCGGTTAAAATGCTTTCGCAGAACTGTGTTTTGCCGGTGAGTCAATAAAAGAAGTAAACACACTTTCACGTCGAGGAAAAATCAAAGATGGGTTTAAATACATTTCAGTGAGAACGTTTGCATGCAGCCCAGTGTCAGCAGAAACACAGATATTCCCAAGCTACCCACGTTGTCTGTGCACAAGCAACCTGCGATGCGGACTGTTTGGAAACCGAAATTTTTCTTCCGCGTGGAAAGCAGCCACACCTGTTAACCTCACCGTTATTGCTTGAAGGTACTCGTATGTACTGAGGAGGAATTCCACAGGTGTGGCTTCATGCCGTCAGCATTCCCTGTAGTTTGACACACCGCGCCTGATAGCAGCATTGGATGATCAAGTGGTTCGAACAGTTTCCACCATTTTCGATCAGTCTCTCGAGTTGCATAACAATGAGGTCGCGCCAAATTGCATTTCTTCCTCGGAAGTGGTGCTGGGCAGACGCCATGGGAGATACCTACACTGAACGCAATGTATCCGGAGACCTCGTTTTTCAAGTTCAATTTGTGAAAATTGGGAGGATAATAAAACAGATCTGCGGTTTTGACGCAATTTTCTTTAAAATGCGCTGGTTTCTGGCACAAAAGATATTTGTCAGAATTGTGAAAATGTTCCTTGGAAGCTTTGACAGGGTACCATGATATCTAGAGTCTAGTAATCTTGGGTCCTGGGTTGCAGTATTACTTTCACTTTGATGTCAAGGTGTGTGAAATGCTACTCCGTTTCGGAGGAATCACTTCTTCTTCCCTTGGTGTTTGAAAGAAACTCAACATTTTATATTTGTTTTGATGATTTTCTGCTGATTTCTGAATTTCAGGGTCCGATTACCTGCAGATATTCGCTCAGCGATAAATGGTTCTCAGCGAAATTTAACACAATTTTTCATGATCGCAAGTGCAAACATTTAAGAGAAGTTCCTTATCTCAATAACTTGTCTGATCAAAGTCAATGAAGAAAAGAAATCAAGCAAAGAAACCAAATATTCGTTTGCACAGTTCCAACTTCCCTTGACGAAACGTGATTTTTTTCGATCCTCGCCGATGTTTATGAACTTTCCTCTGATGTGGTGAGAAATTTTCTCTCATCAAACTTTATAGACGGCATATTTTCTTCCCTCTTTCGGTCGGATATCAAATTTGAGCCTATTGATGGAATACGCCTGCGCTGGTCCAGTGCCTCGGCTGGTCCCGTCAATGACATCCAGCTGCTTGATGCGTCCTTTCGAGGACACTGGCTAAAAACAGCTTTCCAGACCTCCACTCATTGCTGCATGACCTTTATTTTTGCAGTGGCCAATAAACTCTTCTCTTTACCCCAGTCAACTTAAGGCTGCAATAGACATCGCCGCAAATTTCGAATGTTGCATAACCATCTATTTTTGCAGGGGCGAAAAACCCTCCTGTTGAACCGTCATTTGAAATCTGCAATATTCATGCCTGCAAATTTCGTGTGTTGCATAACCTTTATTTTCCAGGGGCATTTAAAAGCTGCAATCATTCATGTCCGCAAATTTCGAATGTTGTTTTAAGTTTATTTCCGAACAGGATGACCAAGAACCGCCCAGCAGATTGTTCGCCAATGACGTAGGCTAGCGCTGGATATCTTCCATGTGGAGGTTCGAAGAACCGTTTTCCGTCTGTTTTCACCCGAAAAACCGGGTGCGGGAGAGACGGTCACATCCATTAGTTTTGCCAGGATTTTGAGATTAGGGGAGTGTGAAGATTATCACGGGGTCCTATTTCGATGAAGGATCTGGGCGCAGCCCAGACGGGGGGTCTGGGGGCGGAGCCCCCAGTAAATGGGGTCTCTGGGGCAGCGCCCCAGCGGGATTCCAAGGGGCAGAGCCCATGGCGGGGGGTCCGGGGGGCGGAGCACCCATTATCTGTGGAAAGTTTGAAATTTGAGCGTTCATTTTTGGGGTCAAAATTGGAGTTCAAGCGGCCAAATCTCTGCCATGGCGAGCCAACAGCATCCGGACCACCTGTGTCTTTGTTGGCAGCCATCCAAACTGATTCGACTCACCATCCTCACCAGGGTTTTGGCCAATTTTTCTGGGTGTAGATGATTTTCAGGGGGGTGTAAGACCCCCCCTAGGTGGGTCTGGCAAAACGACTGGTCAAATCGCACGGGTTTTTTCTGCACGTAAACTCAGTCGAAACAGACTTTACATTGACATGAAATGGGGCAAAAAGGAATAACCATACCTTCTCTAACATCCAACGCTTGGCTTCGTCATTGGACACAGTTTTTTTTGGTGGTCTTGATTGTCGCATTTGAGGACGTAGTGCCTCCAGATAAAAGCAAATGAACCAAATCAACTGTCCTTTTCAGTGAAATGGATCTCATGTTGCTTTAAATGTCTGAGTTGCGGGCAAGAGTTGATGTGCGCCGATACTATATGCCAGAGTTTTTGCGTAAAAATCATTTTTCCTGCGCTTCTCCAAAAAGAATGCTTTGATATAGAAGAAACCTGAAGAAACTGCACTGTGTGCTGTGCAACCAAATGTTTGACTTATTCTGCCAGATATAGGTAAAAGCAAAATGCGAATAAAATCCTCTGGATGACATGAAATACATTATTGTTGACCACTGATTCAACATATTGGTTGTTGAATATGGGAGCTGCGACCTGGCTATCTGCAGCTTGATCGGCTTGACCTTGTTGTTCAGCTGGCCCGGATGCTTGGAATTCCCCGGTGGTTGCGGTTGTTGATCGGATATACTATTTGTCATAGCTCCTTCTTCTCGACTCGCTGTCATTCAATGATCGCTGAACTTCAGCTGCGAAGCAAAACAATAGAAAGCAAACGATGCAAAATTGATAAATCAATGAAAATGTGACGGGCCTGGCTCAGTCATGCCATGTAGATTGGGCAGAGAAAAAACAGAAAGATAGGCCAAATTCCAGTTAGGCCAAATCTCAGAGAAGCCAAACTGGACTGAGCCGGTTTGGCCCATGTGATACTTTTGTCTCAGATGGGCCAAGATTCGATGCTTTTCATTTTTTCGAAATTGTATTTGAAGAACCTGCTTCTGTGAAAAAGGATTCGCGAGAAGGAAGGACCACTCCGAACTGTGGTACAGGCTGCCCCACAAAGCAATTACAAAACCGTATAGAATTTCTTGCCACAATGAGTAGATTCTTAAATAATCACACATAGGTACATCAATTAGGCGACTGGTGTTCTGAACAAAAAATCTTGTGTTCATCACAGTATTCGTCACAGAGATCATTCATAAATATGCAAAAACAAAGACCGTTAAAGAAAATGAAGGCTTGCGAACCCACAAAATTTCTCGCCCAAGACGAGAGCGAGAGTGAGACAGAACGAGCAAATATTCACTCAAATGCATTCTTCGACGTTGAAATGGATGGGGAGAGGATCTTGAATGTTCGTTGGGGCCAACTTTTGACCTGCAAATTTGGATGGGTGTCAAACTATGCCTGCCGACGCCGACTTTAAAAGAATTCCGATTTCTCCGTATTCACATTCACAAAATGAGGTCAGGAGAAAATCTTCCGTTGAATGCCCTGGTCGACCAGTGAGAAACTTGCAGCTTTTTTGACCTACTGATATAAATCGAGTCTGTAAAAGAGAGGTGCATCTGATTACGAAGGCAAATGAGGCAGCGTTGATTGATGGTGGGTTTCCCCGAGAAATTCCGCTGGTTTTTTGGATTCCTCGTGGGTGAAATTTTTTGGGTGCCGTGGGTTGCTGTTTTTGGTTAGTCTATCAATGGCTCTGCGCTTTGGGATTCGATATCAACAGCACCCTGCACTCAATTCGGAGTGGTCCCTCCTTCACGCGAATCCTAATTCATAGAAGCAGGTTTCTCCAAATCCAGTTTCGAAAAAAAAAGGAAAAGCATCAACTCTTGGCTCATCTGAAACAAAAGTGTCGGCCAAACCGGTCCCATCCAATTTTTCCGATCTGAGATTTGGCCTTTCTGGGATTTGGCCTGTCTGGGAAAAAACAAGCCAATGTGGCTCCACATATTGACATCTATGAATACTGATGATTTTCAATCATTCAATGTTATTCTACGTGTACAAAGAATGAAAGTTAGAGTCGATTGAGATGATTTGCCCAAATGACCTTTGTGTGATGTTCTCAAGAATGCAAAACAAACAGAAAAAACGGGGAAAGAGCAAGCCTGGAGGCAATACTCTGCTCAAAAGAAAACAATTTTTAAAATCGAATTTCTCAGCCAAAAGTGCAAAGCCATTTGGGGACCCACAAAGGCACAAACAAAACAATTCCAAAGTCATGGCGTCAGTGAGCCCAAGCATCAACCGTGAATGTCGAACCCAAAACCAAGGTTGGTAAACTTATAAAAGGCCTTTTATACGCGTTCACCGATCTTGCCCAAAACCACCTGTTGAAAAATGACGCCTCGCAGTATCCTCCAGATGGCGCCATTGGCGCGAAGACTTGACCTCACCTTGCGTCAGCGTCACGCTGAAAAAAATGTTTCCCACTGCAACTTCCTTTCTTTAAGGAGTTCGGAGAAAATATGACATGAGTCATTTAAAGACCTTGGAAGGAATAAGAGACATCATAATGATTAAGAAACTGCCTAATGTAGTCCGAGATCAGCCTTTCCATCAGCTTGCACACACAAGACGTCAGACTGATGGGCCGGTAATTAGCTGGCAGTGAAGGATCACCCTTCTTGAATAGAGGCGTAATACTCCCTGCCTTCCATGCATCGGGGAGTCTGCCACAAGAAAAGGACTTGTTGAAGAGAAGGTACAGATAGGCAGAAAATTCGTGTGGGAAGGATTTCAGAAGAGATCCAGGAATTCCATCAGGGCCAGAGGAGGATGATTTGGATTTCCTGATTGCAGACACTATTGAAGAAAAGGTCATCGAGAAGGTAGGATCCTGCCCAGGAGCATTGGATGGAGCTGGCAGAGCTGAAGCTGGAAAATTGTCAGCAGAATATGAAGAAGAAAATTGTAGAGCAAGCGCTTCAGCCTTTTCAGATGGTGAAACGGCCAAACCATCACGGAATTTTAGGGATGGGATAGTGACTGACCCACGATACCTATTATTTACCCGCTTCCAAGCGTTTTGTAAAGAACTGCGGGAATTTGAGTTGCAAGTACCTGGCCTGAGAGATAGACTAGAAAGGAGATGATTTTCATGATCCAATTTCGCAGCCATGAGTTCAGAGCAGAGAAGATCATAGGTTCTGGCATGAACTTCAGAATAATGACGAAATTTGTAGTATTTTTTACATTGGCGAGATAGGTAGCGAATATGCGGGGGGTTGTTATAAAAAATGGATCTGGATTGGGGCCTTTTGATGCGAGTAGGAACAAACTGACTGATGCCGTGTTGAATAATCGACTCGAAATCACACCAAAGCCTGTCAATAGATGAGCACAGATATTTTTCCCGAAATGAAAGAAATGAGCCCAGCAAGAAGTCAGAAAAACCAACACTGTTAATTTGTGAGAAGTCACTGATCAAGACAGGAGGCTCTGATTCCGGAGTTGAAATTGACAAGGATAAAGTAAGCAGAACTGCCATGTGATCACTTATCCCCGTTTCGACAGAGATTGCATTTAGAATATGGATTGGACGCAACAGAAAAATATCCAAAATGGAGTTTGAAGCTGGCCTAGTAGGAACCTTAACCGTCTGATCAAGGCCGAAATCAAGGCAGAGTTCAATAGCAGCTCGGTTGGCAGAGAGGCCATAACAGCAATTTGGAGTAGGGGAGAGAGTGTCCCAGTTCACACCAGGAAGATTGAAGTCACCAGCTATCAGCAGAGGATCTCCCAAATCTGCAGAAAGACCAAGACTGACAAGTTCCGAAGAAATTTCTTGGAAAATGTTCGAAGAAGAATCAGGAGGACGGTAACCACCAACAATGTGGAATGGTTTGTTACCTAACGACTTCAGAATAACGGAGCATATGAGAAATTCTTGTGAAGAGCTGAGAAAGACAAGAGAGGAATTTAGTGAACACCGAATGCCTACCAAGACACCACCGCCAAATTTGCAGCGGTCCCTACGGTACACAGTGAAGTAAGATGGAAGGAATTCATGAGTGCCAATGCTGTCATCAAGCCAAGTTTCAGTAAGAACTAAAACGTCGGGATCATGCATTTCGAGCAGAGTCGCGAGCTCGTTGGATTTGTTGCGAATACTGCGGCAGTTCAACTGAAGGACAGAGAGGTGCGAATCAAGAGAGTTTGTCTGTGGTCTGCCTGAGCGCAAATAGCAACTCTTCTGCAACACAGAAAATTCAACCAGAGAATCTGAGGTGAATGGAGCACACAAGATAGCGAGAGATGATAGAGTGGGACGAGATTTAGGCTTCTGAAGAGCTAAGTATGAGGTTTTTGGAAGGAGAGCGGACAGTTTCCCAACAGCGAGCTTGAGAAAGGCAGGCAAATGCTGCGAAACAGATTCCCAAGAATCCTGCTTCCGTGATCATTGAGATGTAGACGATCTCTAGCAAGGAAATTAGAAGGGAACCAACAATTAGCATCCAAAAAAGAGACACCCAACTGCTGGCAAAGTGCAGCAGCCTGGAGTTCAAGAGATAGAGAGACTTTAGTGGAACGTGATCATTAGCAATGATGGCAGAAAAGATCAAGCGGGCACCAGGAAACTGGTTCTTGCAGCACAGAAAGAAATCTGAGAGACTGCGAAGAACAATTTCTGGTGATGCACCGCCCAGGATATCGTTAACACCAGCATGCACAAGAATGGTTGAGTAACCTTGGGCCTGGGATTTTGGAATGGCTTTCAATGAGGAGGAAATTCTGGAAATGGTGGCACCAGGAAGACATCGGAACTCTGTACCAGCGGCTGGACGGCAGTTTGAATGCTTGATCATGGAATCCCCAATGATCAGTAACCTGGAACTTTTCTTTGTAGTGTGAGACTGGCCAGAAATAGATTGAGCTGAGGAAGAGCTTGTACATGGATCATTGATCGGCAGAGAACAGGCAAGGACTTTACTGACTTCAGGCAAGGAGAGTGGCGGTGATTGCACAGCGGTCAAATCAACTGCAGGAACTGAGGACTTCAAGACAGGCAGTTTCCTGGTCGGAATGACCCCGGCTACAGCAGAAGACCCGGAACTGCAGAGAGGGCTTAACAAAGGGCTGCAGCGAGGAGCTGAGACAATGTTTGCGTAGGAAAGAGTTCCCGGGACAACTTTGGGCACACACCCAAGAACTGGAAATGCAGAAGAAAGCGGGCCAATGGGAGAGGAAACCGAAGGTACAGCTGAGAGGATGAGTGGCTTATCGGAGTGACTCATGAGAGCACGAGAAAGTGCCAGAGGAGATGGAGCAACAGAAGGTTCCGGATGGCCAACAACCACAACAGGAGGAACAGCAACAGCAGGAGGCCTGGCCACCACTGCAGCTGAAGGAACAGCAGAAGTTACCCTATCGGCAGAAGGTGAAGCAGGATCACCCACAGGGGGAGAATCATTCACAATGGCAGGCTTTGCCGGAGGAACAGCCACTGCGGAAAACTCGGCCACTGCCGCAGCTGGAAGACCAGAAGAACAAAGAACTCTCAAATGCATGAGGAGGCTTTTCATCTCACGAAAATCCCCGATACAATCCTCGCACAACCACAAAGCCCATGCTGGAATGGACTTGGTTTTGAGAAGGCCAACGCATTCGAAGTGAAAGTATTTGGAGCAACCATCACAGAGCACCATCTTCCCTTCACCAGAGTTTCCAAACTTGCAGTTCACCCGGCAGTGTTCATCACTGACAGGCGACTGCAGCCTGGAACCGGAGGCTCTTGAAGTCGGAGTCTCCATGACAATGGTTCAGAAAAAGGAAAATTCGGAAATGGAAAAGAAGGAAAGCAGCAGATTTTAAAAAGAAGAAGAAAGGAAGAAAAGATGTAGAAAGCGAATGGACATCAAGGGAAGCGAACAACAGAAAAGATGAATCGAAGAAAAATAAAGCAAACACCAAAAAACAAAAGACAAAAACAAACAAAAACGATCAAAAACATAAACAAAACGATGAAATCAGCGGAGCACGCCCTGAACGCGACCGCACGCGCAAGCAGCCGACGGAAAAAAAACCGTTGTCCTTGAATACCACATCTACCCAACTCTTTCCTGGCTGTTTTCTTGAATGTGCTGCAAAAAGTTACCCATGGGAAAAGAAAACTCAAAAACAACGGAACAGACCACAGATTTCACAACAAAACACCAAGAAAAAAGATCGCGGACGCACACACGTCACAAACCGGAGACGGCGGCGGCCATTTTGAAATTCAAATATGGCCGACGGCGCATTCTTTTGTTTTCCAAAACGGGAAAACGCGATCGCGGCCGCAATTTTTTTTTTTTTTTTTTTTGCAAAGCGCGGCAGTTTTTTTTTCTGTTCAGTGTTTTAAAATTTCAAAAAATTTCTTGGATTCGAACCGATTTTCGAATCCTTTTGTCGAATCCGAATCCTGAGTTGCTCGAATCCGAATCCTGTCGAATCCTGACAACCTCGAATCCGAATCCAACTCGAATCCGGATTCGAATTTCGAATCCAAAATTTTCGAATCCGAATCCTGGATTCGGATTCGGATTCGAGCTCGAATCCGAATCCATGATTCACACACCCCTAGTAGGTACTAGGTAGTAGTTAGGCCTAGGTAGGTATATAGGTTTCTTTGATCATGCCCCCATTTCGCTTCCTTGGAGATAAATGCTAATTGTGCCTTTTCCTTTTTTCCATGTTTTTCCATGTTTTCATGCACTAAAAATTGAGGTACCTACCTACCGAAATTGATATATTTGTGACCAAATTGATTTCTTGTTGTTGTGTTGTCTATTCATCCGAGCCTGTTGTCAAACTGTCACCATCCGGACAATGCCATGCTGGAATCTTCACGTCGCCTGACCTGGTTCGTGTTCTCTTATTTTTATTTTTCTGGCCACATTTCTTGACAATACCCACCATGGGTTTCTAAAACTGTAGGTACCGCAATCTCTCTGCACCGATGGTTTGCACTTGAAACCATGTTTTCTCTTTTATTGACGATCGCGACGGCGTCTTATCTAAACACAAAAAGATACATGCTGCCTCGGTGAAAGAACACGACGACTTGATTGTTGTTGTGGTAGGTAATTAAAAAAAAAAAAAAAAAAAAAAAAAACCCTGCCACCATTATGAGTAAAAATCTTACTTAGAGCCGACAATCTGAACTGGGAACGCCGATCGGAGAGAGAAGGCCAATTCATAGAAGAAAGCATCTAAGTAACACTTGAATGACGAGAAAAATCATTCTTTACGAAACGAGCTGCCCTGCATTGAATTTTTTCAAGCTCATCAATGAGGGAGATTTGGAACAGATCCCACATAATGCAGGCATATTCAAGAAGTGGACGGACAAGTGAAATATAAAGTGTTTCCTTTGTTGAAGGTGAGCAGGATTTGAAAAGACGCCGAATTTTTAGAAGAGCAAAATTGGCATTGCGTGCAATAGTGGTAATGTGTAATTTCCAGGACAGATCAGATGAAAGTGTCACACCAAGGTATTTGCAGGACGATGAGGATGTTAAGGTTGTACCTGAAGAAGGAAGGGAGTAAGATGACCTAAAAGGATGCAATTTAGTTGAGAATCTGACGTGAACACATTTTGATGCATTGAGGGCGAGGCCCCAATGCTGGCTCCACGAGTCAAGGGAAGCAAGATCAAATTGCAGCAAGTCTACATCAGAAACCGATTGAATGGTCCTGTAGAGGACACAATCGTCAGCGAAGAGCATGATTTTTGAAGAAGACATGACTTCAGGAAGATCATTGATGAAAATGAGAAATAGAAGAGGGCCCAAGACGCTGCCTTGAGGAACACCTGACGTCACAGGAAAAGATGAAGAATTTGTGCCAGAAACAGAAACAGACTGTGTCCGGTTGCTTAGGAAACTGTTGATCCAAGAGACAATTGTGACAGGCAGGCCCAAATGATGCAATTTAAACATTAGAGCTTTGTGTGGAACAACATCGAAGGCAGTTTTAAAGTCCAGAAAAAGTGCATCGACATCAGCACCCTTGTCAATAGAAGACGCAACTTCATGAGTGAACTTTGCAAGGGCAAGCTCACAAGACCAGCCAGGACGAAAACCAAACTGAAAAGGGGAGATGGAATCAGTGGAATGAAGAAACTGTCTAATGTAGTCAGAGATCAGCTTCTCCATCAGATGAACTGCCGCAGCATTCGCAACTAATCGAACGAGCTCACTACTCTGCTTGAAATGCATGATCCTGATATCCTGATTCTCACAGAAACTTGGCTTGATGATAGCATTGGTACCCATGAATTCCTTCCATCTTATTTCACTGTGTATCGCAGGGACCGTTGCAGATTCGGCGGTGGTGTCTTAGTAGGTATACGGTGCTCACTTGAGTTCTTCCCTCGTGTTTTCCAGCTCTACACATGAATTTCTTATATGTTATCTTTCCCTCAAGTCGTTAGGTAACAAACCATTCTACATTGTGGGTGGGTATCGTCCACCAGATTCCTCTCCTGGGATATTTCATGAATTGACCACTCAGTTGGTCAACCTCAATCTGTTTAACGATTTGACGACTACCTTGCTTATTTCTGGTGATTTCAATCTTCCTGATTTGAACTGGGAAAATCTTTCCCCTTCACCAAATTGCTGTTATGGTCTCGCTGTCAACCGAGCTGCTTCCGAATTCTGCCTTGACTTCGGCCTCGATCAATTGGTCAAGGTTCCCACTCGTCCTGCTTCTAACTCCATCTTGGATATTTTTCTCATGCGGCCTACCCACTTTTCTAACGTCTCTGTCGAAACAGGTTTGAGTGATCACTTGGCTGTTCTGCTCAGTTGCTCACCTTACGCTTGTCAGTTCCACCTTGTGATTTTGAGCCATCTGTCTTGATTAGAGATTTCTAACGAATGGACAGTGTTGGGTTTTCTGGCTTCCTGCTGGGATCATTTCTCTCTTTTCGGGACAGATATTTGACATCACCCATCAATACACTTTGGTGTGATTTCGAGTCCATAGTTCACCATGGTATCAGTCAGTTTGTGCCTGCAAGTCTCAGTAGGCCCAGAACCAAGTCCTCATCCTTCAGTTATCCCCCACACATTCGCCACCTTTCCCGTCAGTGCAGAAAATACTACAAATTTCGGCACTACTCTGAATTCTGCTCCAGAATCTACGATTCCCTCTGTTCTGACCTTGCAGCTGCAAAACTGCGCCATGAAAATAACCTCCTTTCTAGTCTTTCTCTCAGGCCTGGCGCAATCAACTCTAGCTCCCATGGTACCTTGCAAAATGCCTGGAAACAGGTAAATAAAAGGTATCGTGGTTCAGTTTGTATCCCGCCTTTAAATCTCCATGATGGTCTGGCCAGCTCACCGGCTGAAAAAGCTGAAGCATTTGCTCAGCACTTTGCTTCTACTTATTCTGTTGCCACTTTAGATAGTTCTGACATTCCAGCTGCTTCCATTTCTCCAATGCCGTATCCTTTTTTTTTTTTTTCTGGTGTGTGTTTAATATATGTTTTACAGAATGTGTTTGATTTCAACAATAGCAAACAACCAGAGTCACATCACATTCGGGTGTACCCATTTATGGGTTTCAGTGGTACGGTACAATAAAATCAGAAAAAACCAATTTGATGAAGGGATTGCCAAGTATCTTGCAATTTAAAACAGTTGTTAAAATTCAACTTAAGAGAGATCCAGTCGATGCTGTGGCAGATGCATGGCGAAGGAACTTGCTGTGGCGTCAAAGGAACTTGCTGTGGCGTCAAAGGAACTGTGTGGCGTCTATCCTCAAGATAAGTGAAAACACCATATTTGAGATTATCTAGAGACAGATGGGCGGAATTCTTGGAAAAGGGGCAGAATCGACTTTGTGATCGAATGATGAGTTCGCAGCAGCCGCGAAGGAAGATCGTGGATTGTTGTCTTGTGGAGGCGATGTCATTTGAATTTTAATGTGTTTTGTAGCGTCTATCACCGGTGATTTTTAATTTGTGCTGCCAGTAAAGGAAAATTTAATGAAAGCACTTCGTATGTCACTTCCCTAAGGTTCGAAAACTCGGGACAACAGTCAATTGGTGTTCTCTGGTACGGCCCTTTTATGCTCTATCTCCGCTGAGGATCCGGTAATCCGTTAAATGGCAAGAAAATCCTTCTTTCTCAATTACATTTTCCTCAATATCGTCTGCAATTCGGAAATCAAAGTCTTCCTCTTCTGGTCCTGATGGGATTCCGGGGTCTCTTTTGAAATCTTTTCCACTAGAATTTGCAGCCTATCTGTTTCTTATTTTCAACAAGTCCCTTGCTTGTGGCAAACTACCTGATCCATGGAAGGCAGGAAGAATTATTGTGCCTCTGCTCAAAAAGGCGATCCTTCACTTCCAGCTAATTACCGTCCTATCAGTCTCACTTCTTGTGTATGCAAGCTCATGGAAAATCTAGTCTCGGACTACATCAGAGAGTTTCTTCTTCATGCCACTAATTCCATCTCTCCTTGTCAGTTTGACTTTCGTCCTGGCTGGTCTTGTGAACTTGCTCTTGCCAAGTTTACTCACATCGTCGCATCATCCATTGACAAAGGAACTGATATTGATGCACTTTTCCTGGATTCAAAACTGCCTTCGATGTTGTTCCTCACAGAGCTCTAATGTTCAAATTGCAGTCTTTGGGCCTCTCTGCTTCTATCATCTCTTGGATTGATTCTTTTCTGAGCAACCGAACACAGTCTGTTTCTCTTGGTGGTGCAAATTCATCACCTTTTCCAGTAACATCAGGTGTACCTCAAGTTGTGTGTTAGGCCCTCTTCTCTTTCTCATTTTCATGAACGACCTTCCTGATGTCATATCTTCTTCGAATATCATGCTATTTGCTGATGGCTGTGTTCTCTACAAGACCATTCAATCTCAATCTGATGTAAACTTACTGCAGGATGATCTTGCTTCCCTTCACTCTTATGGAGCCTGCAGTGGGCCTTGCGCTAAATGCATTAAAGTGTGTCCACATCCGGTTCTCGACTAAGCTTCATCCCCCATCATCCTCTTATATCCTTCCTTCTTCGGCCGCTGTCTTGACCACCTCAACATCCAGCAAATATCTTGGTGTAACACTGACATCCGACCTGTCCTGGAAATTCCATATAAACACTAATGCACGTAATGCCAATTTTGCTCTTCTCAAAATCAGACGACGCATATTCAAATCTTGTTCTCCTGCAACCAAGGAAATTCTCTACATTTCACTTATCCGTCCCCTCCTGGAATATGCCTGCATAATCTGGGATCCTTTCCACATCTCTCTCATTCACGAACTTGAAAAAGTCCAACGCAGAGCAGCTCGCTTTGTAAAGAATGATTTCTCTCCCTACTCGAGCGTCTCTTCAATGCTTTACTCTCTGAATTGGTCACCACTCTCTGACAGGCGTTCTCAGTTCAGGCTTTCAGCTCTCAGTAAAATTTTCACACATCACGGTGGTTGGTCATGTCTTTCTGATACTCTTGCTGCTCCTGCTTACAATTGGTCGACATGACCATGTTTTCAAGATAACCTTTCCAAGTAAAATGTTTCCATGTTCCTGAAATGGGCCAGTCTGTACTGTAGGTAATGGAACACGTCCCAGTCCTATGATGGCCCATTCCAATCCTGGGCTTTAATGGGCGCTCTTGGGCCATTATCCTCTCCGGTCCATCTTGGGCCATTCCAACATGGTTTGAACAATGGGACCAGTTTATTTACTGCCCATTTAGGCCAGTAAAATACACTGGTCCATGTAAACAGTGTTGGAAATGGCCCAAGATGGACCGAGAGGCTAATGGCCAAGAGCGACCATTAAAGCCCAGGATTGAAATGGTCCATCATAGGAACTGGGACGTGTTCCTTACCTACAGTACAGACTGGCCATTTCAGGACATGGAACATTTTTTACTTGGGAAAGGTTAATCTTGAAAACATGGTCATGTCGACCAATGTAAGCAGGAGCAGCAAGAGTATCAGAAAGACATGACCAACCACCGTGATGTGTGAAATTTTACTGAGAGCTGAAAGCCTGAACTGAGAACGCCTGTCAGAGAGTGGTGACCATTCAGAGAGTAAAGCATTGAAGAGACGCTCGAGTAGGGAGAGAAATCATTCTTTACAAAGCGAGCTGCTCTGCGTTGGACTTTTTCAAGTTCGTGAATGAGAGAGATGTGGAAAGGATCCCAGATTATGCAGGCATATTCGGAGGGACGGATAAGTGAAATGTAGAGAATTTCCTTGGTTGCAGGAGAACAAGATTTGAATATGCGTCTGATTTTGAGAAGAGCAAAATTGGCATTACGTGCATTAGTGTTTATATGGAATTTCCAGGACAGGTCGGATGTCAGTGTTACACCAAGATATTTGCTGGATGTTGAGGTGGTCAAGACAGCGGCCGAAGAAGGAAGGATATAAGAGGATTGATGGGGATGAAGCTTAGTCGAGAACCGGATGTGGACACACTTTAATGCATTTAGCGCAAGGCCCCACTGCAGGCTCCAATAAGAGTGAAGGGAAGCAAGATCATCCTGCAGTAAGTTTACATCAGATTGAGATTGAATGGTCTTGTAGAGAACACAGCCATCAGCAAATAGCATGATATTCGAAGAAGATATGACATCAGGAAGGTCGTTCATGAAAATGAGAAAGAGAAGAGGGCCTAACACACAACCTTGAGGTACACCTGATGTTACTGGAAAAGGTGATGAATTTGCACCACCAAGAGAAACAGACTGTGTTCGGTTGCTCAGAAAAGAATCAATCCAAGAGATGATAGAAGCAGAGAGGCCCAAAGACTGCAATTTGAACATTAGAGCTCTGTGAGGAACAACATCGAAGGCAGTTTTGAAATCCAGGAAAAGTGCATCAATATCAGTTCCTTTGTCAATGGATGATGCGACGATGTGAGTAAACTTGGCAAGAGCAAGTTCACAAGACCAGCCAGGACGAAAGTCAAACTGACAAGGAGAGATGGAATTAGTGGCATGAAGAAACTCTCTGATGTAGTCCGAGACTAGATTTTCCCATGAGCTTGCATACACAAGAAGTGAGACTGATAGGACGGTAATTAGCTGGAAGTGAAGGATCGCCTTTTTTGAGCAGAGGCACAATAATTCTTCCTGCCTTCCATGGATCAGGTAGTTTGCCACAAGCAAGAGACTTGTTGAAAATAAGAAACAGATAGGCTGCAAATTCTAGTGGAAAGATTTCAAAAGAGACCCGGAATCCCATCAGGACCAGAAGAGGAAGATTTTGATTTCCTAATTGCAGGCAATATTGAGGAAAATGTAATTGAGAAAGAAGGATACGGCATTGGAATGGAAGCAGTTGGAAGGTCATAACTATCTAAAGTGGCAACAGATTAAGTAGAAGGAAAGTGCTGAGCAAATGCTTCAGCTTTTTCAGCCGGTGAGCTAGCCAGACCATCATCCCATGCAGTCAAGTACGTGTTTTGCCTGCTTCACTCGCAGCAATTTGCTGATACACGTGTCTTTCACGTGGAAAACACGTGATTCTGTCCCGCATTTTATGCACGAGTTTAACACGGGTTTTACACGAGGTCTGTACACGTGTTTGAAACACGTAAAATACACATACGCCTATGATTTGTATGATAGATGGCAGCACGTACCACCCGAGGGACTTCGAACTTTAAAATGCTGTGTAATTGACCGTTTATTGAAGTTTTCTTCCCCCAGTATGTTCAGATAGCAACTGGACAGCTCTGTTGTTGTGCGCATTCAAATATGGGGACAACAGTGACGGGTGCCATGAAAACGAGATCGTGCAGTGTTGATTCACAGTTTCCACAATTTGCGGCTCTACTGTTTCGTGGTCAAATTTACACAATATAAACTAAATTTGACGCTGTCATGATGATAGACCTGCAGGAAATTGAAATTTTCTGCTGGACGTGAGAGGCGAGCGTGGATTTTTCGCCTCTCACTTTGGGCACTCTAAAAAACAACTGGAACACATGATTGAAGCAACGAAATGAGATATTTTGTCGAAAGAAATATCGTGCAAAACACGTGTAAAACTCGTGTATTCCATGTGTTTCCAAAAGTGTTATATTCGTGTAAAACACGTGCAGAAACACGTGTTACAAACACACACAAACACGTGTCATCATACGTGTCTGGACACCAAAGAAACACCAATGCCGCACGTGCCTTCCACGTGTTTTACACGTACTTGACTGCTTGGGTGGAGATTTAAAGGCAGGATACAAACTGAACCACGATACCTTTTATTTGCCTGTTTCCAGGCATTTTGCAAGGTACCATGGGAGCTAGAGTTGATTGCGCCTGGCCTGAGAGAAAGACTAGAAAGGAGGTTATTTTCATGGCGCAGTTTTGCAGCTGCAAGGTCAGAACAGAGGGAATCGTAGATTCTGGAGCAGAATTCAGAGTAGTGCCGAAATTTGTAGTACTTTCTGCACTGACGCGAAAGGTGGCGAATGTGTGGGGATAACTGAAGGATGAGGACTTGGTTCTGGGCCTACTAAGACTTGCAGGCACAGACTGACTGATACCATGGTGAACTATGGACTCGAAATCACACCAAAGCGTATTGATGGGTGATGTCAAATATCTGTCCCGAAAAGAGAGAAATGATCCCAGCAGGAAGTCAGAAAACCCAACACTGTCCATTCGTGAGAAATCTCTGATCAAGACAGATGGCTCAAAATCACAAGGTGGAACTGACAAGCGTAAAGTGAGCAGAACAGCCAAGTGATCACTCAAGCCTGTTTCGACAGAGACATTAGAAAAGTGGGTAGGCCGCATGAGAAAAATATCCAAGATGGAGTTAGAAGCAGGACGAGTGGGAACTTTGACCAATTGATCGAGGCCGAAGTCAAGGCAGAATTCGGAAGCAGCTCGGTTGACAGAGAGACAATAACAGCAATTTGGTGAAGGGGAAAGATTTTCCCAGTTCAAATCAGGAAGATTGAAATCACCAGAAATAAGCAAGGGAGTCGTCAAATCGTTAAACAGATTGAGGTTGACCAACTGAGTGGTCAGTTCATGAAATATCCCAGGAGAGGAATCCGTGGACGATACCCACCCACAATGTAGAATGGTTTGTTACCTAACGACTTGAGGAAAAGGGAACATATAAGAAAAATTCCTGTGTAGAGCTGGAAAACACGAGGGAAGAACTCAGTGAGCACCGTATACCTACTATAAGACACAACCGCCGAATCTGCAACGGTCCCTGCGATACACAGTGAAATAAGATGGAACCCAAGCAGTCAAGTACGTGTAAAACACGTGGAAGGCCACGTGCGGCATTGGTGTTTTCTTTGGTGTCCCAGACACGTGTGATGACCTGTTTTATGGTGTTTGTAACACGGGTTTTTTGCACGTGTTTTACACGAATATAACACTTTGTAAAACACGTGAAAGACACGGTTTTACACGTTTTACACGATATTTCTTTCGATAAAATATCTAACTTCGTTGCTTCATCATATGTTCCAGTTGTCTTTTTTTTGAAATTGAAATTATGTGCCCAGTGAGAGCGAAAAATTCACGCTCGCCTCTCACGTCCAGCAAAATTTCAATTTCCTGCAGGTCTATCATTATAACAACGTCAAATTTAGTTTATATTGTGTAAATTTTGACCACGAAACAAAAGAGCCGCAAATTGTGGAAACTGTGAATCAACACTGCACGATCTCGTTTTCATGGCACCCGTCCCTGTTGTCCCCATATTTGAATGCGCACAACAACAGAGCTGTCCAGTTGCTATCTGAACATACTTGGGGGAAGAAAACTTCAATAAACGGCCAATTACACAGCATTTTAAAGTTCGAAGTCCCTCTGGTGGTACGTGCTGCCAGCTATCATACAAATCATAAGCGTATGTGTATTTTACGTGTTTCAAAACCGTGTACGGACCTCGTGTACAACCCGTGTTAAACCCGTGCATAAAGCGGGATAGAATCACGTGTTTTCCACGTGAAAGACACGTGTATCAGCAAATTGCTGCGAGCGAAGCAGCAAAACACGTACTTGACTGCATGGGAAGGAATTCATGGGTACCAATGCTGTCATCAAGCCAAGTTTCTGTGAGAACCAGGATATCAGGATCATGCATTTCAAGCAGAGTAGTGAGCTCGTTCGATTTGTTGCGAATGCTGCGGCAGTTCATCTGAAGGACAGAGAGGTACGACAAGGGAGAGGTTGTTTGTGAACCAGCTGGAGGCAAGGCAGCAGTCGAATTTGGTTGCAAATAGCAATTCTCCTGCACGATGCAGAATTCAGCAAAGGAATCCAAGGTAAAGGGAGCACTCAGGATAGCAAACGAGATCTTCAAAATCTTTTGACCTTATTGTGTTTGGACCTCTGCATCAGCAATTTACGGAATGTCTTGGCATGTAAATCTCAGACGAAATTTTCAGATCTCAGAAAACACAGTTTCTGGAATGGGCTGGAATGTTTTGTTTTCCAAAGCGTTCCATTAAGCCTTGCTCCGTTTTTCCCATATACCTACATTTTTTTTAATTTCACATAAACAACTATTCGACCGAGAGTCACTTCAGCGACTTCTCTCCAGTCAGTGCCGAGTGTTTGCCGGAGTTTACCCCTTTAAAGACACAGGACGAGCATTTTATCAATGCACTGCAGGGAACGGTTAAAAGCTCCAAAAATCTTTGATGGGGAACATCGCCGGATCATTTGTTGCTGCAATCAGTGCCGGTGAGATATTGGAGATGAGAAACGTTTGAATAAATTTGTCACAGTGGTCATTCAATGGCCACCTGACCCCGAAATAAGTATTTTCTCGCCAGCTGTCACCGACGGTATATTACGGGCTCACATTTCCAACAAATGGCCAAATAGGCCAGTTGTCAACGTGGGCAATTGGCTGGCCGGCCTCACTCAGAATAAAGCCCACGAGCCGCCACTGAGGCCACCGCCAAACACTGGTAGGTTGCAGCTGCTTCGCACGTTTGCTGGTCTGTTGCAAAAGGTCCATAAATTCTTTTCAGGCCATTGAAAGATTTGATCTCTTCACCACATTCTCTCAATCTTCCGACAGCTCTACGCCTGCATTAAATTGTATGGATCTTAAAAGGGTGGATGGATCTACTTAAACCAACCTTTTTCACGCAGCTGGGAAGAGGGAGTGTGCGTACTGCTGGCGAACGCTGCTGGTGCTTCCGTGACTCCCTGCGCAAGTTAACCAAGCTTATGCCGGACAGCGCTCTCGCCGCGTGACTGACACAAGGCGACCCCTTCCCCCGTTGTCGTGCACCGGAGAGGGGGTGATGACATTTGCTGTCATATGTGAGAACTTCGAGTTCTCCATTGACGATTGCCTTGTGGCATGAAAACCTCTGAGTACAGAGAGTCTGATTCCCAAAAAAACGCTTCGGCGCGAGAAAATCTGGCCGTTGATCATAGTTGCCAATTATCAAAACATTCCAGAGTCTCACCGACATCCTTTTTACATCCTCAGGAATAGTGATCCTGGCCTCACTAACTATCAAAAAATAAAGCATCAAATTCAACTTCTGCATATGTTTCTCTTCAACGCACGTTCCTCATCCCAAAACAGCTATGCGTTAAGGCCCTCCTTTGACTTTCTCAATGATGACTGTGTAGCTCTCACGGAGAACTGGCGCATTATGAAGAAATTCGTTTTGTGCACGAAGAAAAACGCATAACATGAACAAATGGCGCGTTCGGCGTTGTGCGGTGCTCACTGGGTGCGGTGCTCACTGGGTGCTCAATGCGGTGCTCACACTGGACAAGGAAATCTCATATGCCCCAAAAGTCATTAAAATATCCAAAGACCCGATAATTTTATGTTTAGATCGACTTATTCGTTTTTTATCTCTCGTATTTTTGACTTAACAAATTTTCAATACGGATAACCACAGAATACTCATAATACCTTCCAATTTTTCCGAATAGTTCGCCAGACCACACCAGACCAGAGATTTTTGGGGCAGGGAAGAAAATCCGGTCTGATGACCGTCGATGACTTTTTTCCAAATTGTTTCCTCAAAGGAGCAGCGGGTCAAAAATTACTAAATTCGCTTTTCCTTGCACATGCCTCGCCAGTGTGGCCAGTGATCTGTTATAATTTTTCGACCGTTTTTTTTTATTTTTTCTTTTTTTTTAACATGGAAACGCAGATCCCAAGTTGACGCCATTTTTGATGCAAGATTCACAGAGTTTCATCCCGTTAATTTTTGCAAAATTTAGTTGGCATATTTTGGGTTATTCGGTGCCAATTTTTAAACCAACCCAATTTTTCAAGAAAAGGCATAATAAAAAGAGGAGGAACAGGAGGGCAAATGGGTCAGGACAAATTTTGAAAAAGCCTTTTAAAAATTTTTAAAAACAAAAACCGCCTCCTCCGTGAACACCTGCCCAATCAAGAACTTTGAAAATAACTTTTGCCGGTCCAATCCCACTTTGCTGTTTGGAATTCCCATGCCAAAAAGGTTTTGGAAAAATAATTGCTTGAAACCCTTAAAAATGCGGTTAAAAAGAAATAAAGGGTGAAATAATTTCACCTTATCTCAAAGAAAGGAATTTTTCAAAGAAAGCTTTCAAAATGCTCTTTTTTGGAGAAACCTTTTTTGCACAGTTGGAAAAATTTGGGCAAACCGCAAAAAGTTGGGGTAAAATTCTTGCATTAAAAACCCAGTCAGTTTCGAGGTTTTGGGTTCTGGTAACAAAATAATAGCTAATTTTAAAATTGGTTTTTTCCCTTGCTAACTTGGTAATCATTGCGTTCCCTTGACCTCTTTTAAAAATTTAAATGACAATCCTTACGAAACAAATTAATTTTGGTGCGGTGAATAAAAATTGTGTGCACCCACAGACATATCACAAAATTTGCGATCTTTGAGATTTTTGCAAAAACTCAATGCCGCAGAAATTGGAGAGCCTCTTTTGTGATCTGCATCAAAATCAAATCTGACAGCTCTCGAAAACTTGGTTGCAATCTGCCGCCTGCATGTGAATAAAAAGAAATAAAAAAACCTTCGGAAGCAACAATTAAATGAGTAAAACTCGAACGTTAATAATTCTCCCAGACTGTGACTCCATTCAAAAATTGAAAACGATCATGTCGCCAATGCCAGGAAATGTTCGTCTACCATGTTACTCCAAAATTCCATCACGACAAGACGCTGGATTACCAAAATTACTGCGGCATCACATTCGCCATTTTTTTCAATTTAAGCAAACAAACTATTCTTACTCATTCCTAACCTAACCCATCATTATCCCATCCTAACCTACTCCGTAACCCAACCTACAGCAATCTACTGACTTTCAGCCAGCTGCGGGAAATTGCAAGGAATTGAAAAAACGAAAAGTGGGACTGAGCGGCCATGATGATGATGTCGGAATTTTGGCTGTCCAGCCGCAACTCTTCCAGGTGAGAGCAAGCAGTTTGTTAGTCTCCAAAACAAACTGCCTGAGCTGAGGACCTGCCTCCCCTGAAGCACGATCTGTCAACGCATGCGGAACATGTTGCAAACCGTCTTCCCCTGCTGACGTGTCTGTGATTTTACATTCTGTCTCTCTTGTCATGACGAATGTCAGGGCCAAGGTTTCAGATTAGCTTACAACGTGACATTGACAGATTGGATTTTCAACAAGAGATAATGCTAGTCGACCGAAATACATTTATCAGACTGCATTGCTGACATGTTCGAATTGACATGGCGCAAGAAAGAATAGACCTATCACAAAATAAATGGAATATATTTTACTAGTTTGTTTTTGATGCAATGAAGACATGTTCCATGGGTCGAAGACCGAAGTACGCTAAAAGATTTCCACTTTTGGGTGAGACAAGACGTTTGCGAGGCAATTCGAGGCAATTTTGATTGTATAATGCCTGCGCAGTGCGTACCAAGCACGTTCCCGTATTCAAACAAAAAAGTATGTTCAAGTTTTCATCATACCGGCAAGGTGTTTACTCAATCCAGCTTTGTGCGAATTCGGAATTTGTTGCTAAATTGCTGAAGCGTAACGTCATTTCGATCTAAACGTTATCTTGTATGATTTGAGTCACTTTTATGCGTCAAGAATGTCGTGTGTGCAAATCCAGGTTCAGAACCGGACGTGTTGTGAAAATAATTTTAAATTGGGGGATGCGCTTTTTTACGGCAGGTGACACCCTCGATTTTTGGTTGCAGTTCGGATTACTGGCGGACATTTCAAAAATGCTCGTCTGAACGAGTTTTCACACATGCAAAAGTCGCCTAAACAGGAGTTGGGAAGATTAGGTATGGTTAGGTTGGGCGAGGTCAGGTATAAGGTTAGAGGTTATGTTATGTTTGGTAAGGTTTGTTAGGTCAGGTAAGGTTGCCAGCAGCGCATACCTCGTGGCTTGCACCGGTTCCCATCAGAACACCGAAGTTAAGCAACGTTGGGCCTGGATGATGCTTGGATGGGAGACCACCCTTGTACCCCAGTTTGTGCTGCTGGAAGGGGGCTTAGTGGCCAAGTCCCTCGTCTCCTTCGGATGAGACGTTAAGCAGGAGGTCCCGTGTGCAGCATCACCCTGTGCACGTTAAAGAACACCTAGCTCCAAGTCCAAGATAGTGGCTTGGCAGGTTACACAACAGAGAAGCCACATCTCACAAGTCACACATCACTGCTCTGCAGAGCATGACTCTCTCCGGGAACCCTGCGGGTTGGCGTGTATACGCCGTAAAACTGGTCCGAGTCGTTTCAGTTGAATGCAGAGCAGAAATGGGCTACGATTATGGGGCATAGTTCTCCTTGCGAGCCCATGGTGTGTGCAACAAGGTAAATGGTCGGACCACCAGCCGAATGGCTATCAGTCCATATGACTCCACGATGATGACGATGATGAAGGTTTGGTTAGGTAGGTTTGGATAATTTGTTGAAATTGGCAGAAATTCCCAACAATCCTCCACCCTGCTCAAGTCGAAGAGTTTTATAAATACCATCCACATTATTTCCACTGCATATGGTTTGTTAATTCTCGGTGGGTTGGGCGGTCTGACAAAGGTGGCCAACATGCGCGGAATTCGAACACCCTGCGCCAATTTTCAGATCTTTGAGAGATCACAACAGAAGGTGTCGCAGTCATGGTGAATTGACCCAAACAATTGGGCGCAGAGGAAGGAGGTAAACCACCAATTTGATTCAAGATGACCACAACATGCGGTCAGAAAGCTGAAAGCTGAAAATGACAATGATCATTCAAAATGACAGCGACTTGTTGGTCACAATTGAATGATCTGTGGCCTTGGAGTCTGTGCATCACACATCTTGTTTATACTTCTTTTTGCCATCAGAGTGACGGCGATTCCTTCAGACCGCAAATTGGCACAAACACCATATCCACCTGATATTCTTCCATGGCTAAGATACAGATGGGAAGCATAGTTGCGAATCCAGGCCTCTGCAAGGCTATGGTCCACAAACATATATCTACAGGGGGCTGCCAGCAAAAGTGATTTGAGTGCAAAATTTTGATTGCAGAGTGCAAATTTTGAGTTCATATTACGAGTGCAAAATTGCGTTTTTCATCATTGAAATATTTTGCCCCGGCAAGTGGTGCGGAGTCCCCTGCATCTGCTGTTTTGTGTCCGATTGATAATCGTTGAACAATCCTTTGCAAGCGTCCATGTGTGCCAATCCTGTTGCCAACATGTTCCTGTTGTTTTCATATTTATTAAAATGTCATATTTTTATTTGCAATGTTGCAAATATACATTCATTCCGCCGTCACCATAGGTTGTACATATATTCATCCATCGGCCAGACAGAGATTCAAAATAAAACCGGGAAAAGCAGAGTCACGACCAGTTGCGGTTGTATAACCTTGTCATCGTTGAAAAGGTTTTTGTTTCTGGTGCCATATAGGTACCTACTTGCGGGGCCTAATTGGCCAATACAGTGTGATTCGAAAAAAACACTTGGAACCCTAGGAGTTATGCCGCCACGACTACCTCTTGGCCACCATGAGCAGAAGAGCCACTGGAAGAAATGGACATTGGTTTGAAGACACAACGTTTGTGGCAAAATGCACTCGTAAATGAACATAAAAGGCACCCATTTTGGTACCTACATTTTTTGCGACTGTAGCAGGCACAAAAATAAAATGATTCCATAGATGATTTTTAAATTTATTTGTTACGAAGTAGGTACCTCCCGTTATCCAAGTAGAAATAAAAGTGCCACATTACAACAAAGGTTAAAAGGGAGAAACTTTTGTTTCTATTGTAAAGTTAATTGTTTTTGCAAAGTTGCATTGTTGCATGTTGCCGCATTTGATTCCTGAGCAAGCCGCGCCTTTTGCTTTCGTTTATGGAATCATTATCTAATATTTTACACGTGATTTTGGACGCGATCAGGTCTTGTGCGTGCGGCCTTATTCGAATTAGGACTATCTCTGCTATGAATGCGATGATTTGTGCGAACCACCCTGTATATACGCGTACAAATGTGCTTATTTCCCGCCAAAGAATGATGCGATTACATAAGGGAGTCAGTCGATGGGCACTTCACGCATTTTTCTATACTTTCATTCACCTCTGCTGCTTTGGAGCAAACAATAGCAGGTGGAACAGCGCGACGTGGCCGGCTGCGGCGTTTGTTTTCTGCCGAGATGGCAGTTGGGTTCTCGCCATCTGCGTCAGATATCCGGATTTCGCAAGTTTTCGAAACACACCGAACTTCAAGTGCATAAAAATCAAAGAGCTGAAAACATCATTTTGGCACTTTTTTTTGTATAGCCATCATTTTTGGCACACTACAAAAAATGTGCCAAAAAAGTTAAAATAACCTAACTCTTTCCCAAACTTATTGACCAAATCAAACCCATTTTTTTTTTTTTAATTTTGATGAAAATTAAATAAAATGAAAAAGAAATAGAATCGTCACGGATGGGGAGCGATCCACAATCTTTCGATTCACAGCCCATGTGCTCTTACCACTGGCCCATCGATGAGGCTGCCAATCCGCAATCGATTTTGCCTTTGAGCAAGCCTGATTTGCAGACATCTGCTGAATGGTTCTTCACACAGATGCATTTTGAATTTCAGGACATTTCGAAAACTCGCCCGGCTTTAAGGTACGACATTCGGGTTTGTCTTTTAAGTTCGGGGAAGAGCGTCAGGCTGGTGACTCAGTGATCCCGGGTTCGATTACCGGTTCCGACGAAAATTTTCCAAATGGATCCTTGCTGTTCCGACGCTTTGCTCCCGGATGGAGTTCGATTTGGTCGATTTCGTGTGTCGCTGAAAAGCAGGGGCGCCGAGGCATATGCCACTGTTCCCTCCAAGCGAAGAGCAACGCGACATGTGTCTAGGCGCACCTGTGCTGGGTCTGTGAAATGCGCGTCCCACCTGTTACCTGCCCTCACTAAATGATGCAGATCTGTCGCGCAGAACAAGATGCAGAACAAGATGCAGATCTGTCGCGCAAAACACATTCTCATCATCTGGGCAGTCACCCAGCCAAAAAGAATTTTAGTGTTGGATTTTAACGCCGCAGTTGGCGGATAGGCTTACGTGGAATACGTGCTTATGCGCTCGGAGTTTGAGAGAAATTCGGTGCCATTCGGAACAGAGAGAAGCAATGAAAACTATTCGAAACATTTTTGTGCTTGAAGCATTTTTTGTTCTTGATTTTTTTCATGATTGAATGAAATGAAATTCTTCATGCGAACAATGAAAAAATTGCTCCGAAACAATTGAAGAATGAAGAGCAGTGATTCCTGTTTTATCAGAGCGACATATTCTGTGCATCATGTGATCGGTGGCTTTAACTGTGGTAAATGAGTAGGTATTGACGTGGGGAGCGACTGTAGCATATGGCATGGCTGCCGCGTTCAGAAATCAGAATGGCAAGTGCTGATGGCGCGTTGAACTGCGTTAAACCAATTGTGCGGGGGGACAATGCACTTTTGGGGACAATAGAATTTTGTGCAAAGTTCAGCTGGGCCGAAATGGGATCAATCTGCTTCGAACAATTCCACTGGAGGGGAAAATCCATCTTCACACAACTGGGG
>JASGXE010009674.1:0-15482 GCA_030068105.1 Sinentomon sp. SZTP_YWyxl
TGTTGCGCTCATTGCCAATTTCCAAGACTGTCTTCGCGAAAAAAAGTTACAAAACAGCCTGCGATTGCGATGGCGCGGGCAATTTTGGACTCTTCTGGACATTTGAGGATGGTGAGGTTCTCAAAAGGCTGTTCCTGCACAGCAGATTCTGTCTGATCTGCCAATCATGCATTCGTTGATGAACCGAAAGTCGCAATTTGCAGGCGAGCAGGAAATAACGAACGGAAAACGGGCGAACCTGGCGAAGGCGAAAGTAACCACTGCATTTTCCCTTCGCAGGGAAATGGGTAGAAATTTGTGTGTCGTGCCAGATTGAATACGAAATTAGACCCGTTTATCTGCCAGGCGGATGAGAAATGAAAAAGAGAGAAAAAAAGGAAAGCAAAAAAAAATCTGAAAATTTCCGAAAGATAAAAGAGTCCAAACTCAATTTTACGCTTCGACGCTTCGCTGATACCATTTCTAGCTGTTCACCGCCCGTAAGAAGAGGAGACGACTTGAGTATGCCTCCAGGCGTTGGGATCCCCTACCCTCGGACGACTTCTTTCCGGACACGACTTGCGGAATGACATCCTCGAGGGTGCACACATTCTCGTCGGCTTACATTTCCGCAAAGAACCTAAAAGTTAACTTTCGAATTTGAATAAGAATATTGCCTGTGTGTCGATTTAACCGTCTTCGAGGACATTTTCTCCATTCCGTTGGAATTATAAAATCAAAAAAGGCTGAGTATGTCGTCGCCGCGTGGGACCATCTGCTGCACGAACATTCAAGTATAGAACTTCCAGAATGGCACACGTGTGGCAAAGGTCTCCTTTTCTCTTGTGGTGCAGTGCTTTCACTGAGGCTGAATTAAAAAGGCATTCGGGGGAAACCAAAAGGCGAAAAAGGAACAAGGAACAACTGATGCTGCTCATGATTGGGGGCGAATACACGGGAAAATCCCATGATGCCCCCAAACATACATGGTCCTCCAAAAGACTTATAACATGGGACAAATTCCAACGATCATAGCTGATACAAGTGTTATGCCTTTTCAACAGAGCCTGATACGGTTTCACGCGTTACAAGAATACACTGTGTTTTGCTCAGAATTTCACTGATTCCAAACGATACACCGTTCTTGTTGCTGTCCATATTTCCTATTTTGCCGAGTTTTAAATTGAATTTGTATGTTATTTTGCCAATGTTGAGAGTGGCGACGGAATTAACTTTCCCATCATATAAAAAAACTATGACTGCTCAGATTTTGCAAAAACTTCATGTGCAGAACGACCTTCTTTTGTGATTGAAGTAAAAAATCTGCAACTTTTAAAAGCTTTGTTGCAATCTGGCGCTTTGATTTCTACCGCCTGCACAAGAGTAAAACGAAAGAAATGCCAAGTTTGGTGGGCAACAGTTGAATGAAAAAAGAAAATACATGCATATGAGAAGATTTTTAATCTCGTCAAAGCTACACATAACACAGATATCAGTGTTATTATACAGAAACATCTGAGGGCAATGATGGTTACCATGCAAGGAAGTGCAGAGGCCCCAACAAAAAGTGCCAAAAGTCCCCCAAAAAATCGACAAGTCCCAGATCGGGAACGAAATTCGTGAAGAGAAGAGCTGAGACGCAGCTCAGTTCTGCACCACAGCGACGGCGATAATGGTTGGAAATTTTGACGAAACGAGCAGACAATCATCATTCATGTTGGCGTCGAATATTGTCGGGGTTCCTATGTTGCATCAGCCCCCCGTGCTGCGCACCGACTGGAGCAGACCTCCCCACAAGCACAAAAATGATGGAAGCAAGCTGAACCTTGGGAGATTTTTCTGTTTTTCAAAGAAATGAATTTTTCCAGAAACTGTGGCCTGTTGCCAACCGAAAACAAGTCCTGTGGTGGTGCGACAATGATTCGGCCACTTTTGGGAGGAAAATAAATTTTACCATATCGGAAATTCAAAGCTGCACAAACTGAGACAAATTCCCTGCAAGACGGACAGGCTCTTCAACCCACATCGGAATTTTCGAGTACCAAACTGGTCGGAAGTTTTTTTAGGGATGGTCAACCTTTAATTTAAATTTCAATTTATTCATGAATGTTATTTTTGAGCATGAAAATGATCTTGGCCGAAGTAAAAAAAAATAACACCCAAAGCTGAAGCTTGGCTTTGGATTAGGGTGTTACATGCCCCCCAAAAAACTTCTGAAATTTGGCCAACCATACATGTATTCCAAAATTAACTATGCACTTTTTTCTTCCTCCTTCTGGGTTTCTTATGAGGGTGAGGGTAAGCTTAGAGAAGCGCAGCAGAGGAAGAAGATTGTGTGCTCGTTGGAAGTTCACGAGAGTGTCATGCAGGTGCAGCGATTATTTCGGGACAATCAGTGATTGTCACGAAATAATCACGTTGCTCAGACCAGGAAAACAAAATTACGAACTCACCAGAAATTTGTGCAAGCCTACATGAGTCAATTTTTATTGCACGCCATTAAATTTGACCCGCGGGAAGTGTTCACTGGTGAGGTGACATTTGCGTGGAAAGTCATCGTGGAATTCATCATTCATCGCCGTGGAAAGTCAATCGTGGACATTTGCGTGGAAAGTCATCTTAACCTCTTGAGCACCTTGTGGGCCCAACCAGGCGAGTGGCGCCTCTAGCGGATCTGATAAGAAATCGTGTAAAAGCGACAAAATGAATGCTTCCACCCCCCTCCGAATGGCTTTCTCTGACACCACAGCGCAGATGAGCGACCAGATTGCCTCAAATCAGAGAACCGTTATACGTTTCATTGTTTCATTACTTCAGGGAACTATATGCACTTCTGTGCTTCCACAGGTCAATTAAAATAGACCATTCGTTCAGGCTAAAAGCCTTCGAGATTGTCCTGATGCGGCTTGGAGTCCTGGCAAGCCTACGTGAGCTGCGTTTTATCAAGGGTTGAAATAAAATCGCGGATGCGTTCGCTGAAGGGTTAGAGTTTTTAAACTTTTTATAGATATGTCCTATTCCGGAAAAAGTCCTCCCCCTTTCTTTCTTGATAATTACCGTTGGTCTGCTTGTTACACACTTAAGGGTGGCAAAAGTTTCATCATTGGCGTACGCCAGATGGCATTCCCCATGAAAACTTTAATTTCTATACCACGTGATTTCTATCTAATTGTTGCGGCTCAGACAATACAAGAAAGAAGTCATTGTTTCAGCCGTACGTTTGATGAGACGCCGCTTATAATCATAACATCAATACTGAGTTATGCAGCATCATCACTTCCAAACCGATCGTCACGTACCCCAATAGACAAGTGTGGACTCTCCAACGTCTCTCTTTTAGGTGCCATCTAGAATACGTTCACGCGGCCAAAGTAGGTACATGCATGGCTTCGCGACCATCGGAAAGAAAATAGCGCCCAGGGCTAACTTTTAGAATAATGTCTGTGCCGCAGCGACCGATGCTAATTTGGTAAATGAGCTTGCGATAAGAAACCTAACCAGCAACTTATGCTTCTAAATTATTCAGTAAACTCTTGCCGTTAGGAATTTTACGAAGAGATTTTCCCGTAGACATAAATAGGCACTGCAGGGCAGGTTCCACTCCATCCTTGCATGGATCCCACAAAGCGGAAAAATTGGCCTCAGGATGTGAGGGGAATCCAGAGCGTATACTATGCCGTTTAACGTTTTAAGAGCGACATCCGCCAAACCAATCCAGGAAGATCTCACGGTTCAACATATGCCTGATACTCTTTCACATGTCATCTATACGAGTATACTGATTCTCCAATTTTGGCACACAGTCTTATAATCTCCAAAGCGTACTCAACTCATGTACACGTGGACTTTCCTTTCACCGATTTCACAAAACATCACAACGACGTTTTCACACGGACTGCTCTTGAGTGGAATTCCCTTCCGCCAACAAATCCTCCGTTCCTCCGTAAGTCTGCTCAACCACCTGAGGTATTGGACTGGTTCTTCGCTCTTTTGTTTACGCCATTTTTGATTTGAAATTTTCATCATTTGCCGTTGTTGTCATTGAATTGATTTTCTTCTTTTGTTTTTGATAGTTAAATTCTCTGTTATGTGCTCGATTGCCAGAATATATCGTTGTGAACAAATTAAAGGGAAATAAGTTCAAGAAACTTTAAGTTCTACTCCTGCGATTTTCCATTTAAAACCCATTGTTGTTCAACAATCTTTTCCATTTCTCTTTTTTAACAGAGCTCCCTATAATTTGTCTAAGGCGATATATTGTTGGTAGTAAATTTGGAAATAAATACAAAAAATGCCGATTAAGGAACTCCTCTGAACAGAGTTCCAATCTGAGAGTTTTTTTTTCTACTGACATTTCCAGGACACGGCAGCTGGGTAGCTGGATGGGGGAACTGTAATGCACCCAATTTGAGGACAGAGGCCACTCTGCGGGGTCAGGGGAGATTGCGTTAGCGGGGTTCCAAGGGGCAGAGCCCCTGGTTGGAGGGTTGGGAGCAGAGTCCACAAAAATATGAATGCTTCTGAAAAAACTTTGGGATCTCCAAATGGCGCTTTCACGCCTGTCTTTCGGCTCCTGAGGGGACTCAAATGAATTGCTCCTGGGGCCTCCAACAACTTTACAGCAGTCGGTTTCTTCTGCCAAGGCAAAATTTTCATGAAGTCATTAACACCGAAATGATACGATGGGAGCCAAAACTAACAGCGGAACTGCTCAAACTTCACGCAGGGTGTCCCAAAAGGACCAACTCTGCCCCTGTGTGGTGTAAAATATGTGTCTAAAATGTATCTGATCAGATTACCCTTTGGCGAAATTACAATAAGCAAACTGATATTCCGTTCATGATGGTTCCGATCACATGGGAATTTCGGCCCCAAAAGTGTGTTCATTGATTGTGTATTTATTTGATAACGCACTCGTGGTTCTTCCTGAAATTCTGAGTGTACTGCGTCCACTCTCTTTCACTCTAATGCAAATGCTTTGGCGGAACGTTTTGGTCAAACTGTATAGAAAAATATGAAAAAGAATGATGAGCTCATGGGTGGTTTCGTCAACAAAGTCCCGGCCCAGCAGCAGGAAGTCAGAAATTATTTCGATTATGTAATTAGGCCAATTTGGCTGCTGTAAAGTCGAAGCCTTATCGATTTTTCCATTTGGTATTTTGACGCGCCCGATGCGCAGATTATTTTCAAATTTGTGGCATTTGAATAAAAATTGCTGGAGACGGCTTTGTTCTGCGCCCTTCTGTTTCTACTTGCGTCACAGGGTCGTTAGAAACTATAGTCCACGGGAGTCGTAAAAAGGCACGCTTATTCGCAGAACATTACAACGACAAAGTTTTAAATTGAAGGAGCATATGATTGGGCAGAACTTTAATTTCTGATTCCGCACACGGGTTTTCATGTGGTCACATAACCCACATCCTCCATCTCTTCAACCACCCCGGACTCACCACCTCTTCCAAAATAGTTAGATAAGGCCTGTGTACCCCATTACATTTTAAGAATGTGCAAAAATGTCAACATCAATGGGCGGCGAAACACGCAGAAAAGTTTTTCAATCACCCTTGCCACTGGATGAAAAATTACTCCAGTAGCTTTCTCCAGGACTTATATCCGGCTGAAAAACGCTATTTATATGTTGGAATCAAAACCTTCTTGGACCTCTTATGGCTTGTAACATATTCTCGCAAGTGATTATCATTCATGGATGGAAAGGTCTTCTGTCTGATGGAAAGGTCTTCCACAAAACGTTAGCACAAAACACAATTGCACAGTTTGATCTCGTGTTTCTTCAAAAACGTTCTGCAAGGCAGGCCAGTAATCCCTCAGAGAGAAATCCCTGCTGACAGAAACCTCATTTGTCGCCTTTTTCTTGCTCCAGCTGCGCGGTCTGAGTGACTGGGAATAAAAAATTTACCCCCAGGGTTCTTCCAATCCTCTACGTTTCCTGAGTCCGCAAAAGGACACAGTCACGCATCCCATGAAATTCGCCGTCACCCTGCGAGTCTTCCGTATTTTCTTGGTTATAGCCGTCTGTAAAGATTGAAGTGCGCAGTGATGATACCGAGGCCATGCTGGGACAGCACCAATTTCGGAGCACCATGTTCCTCTGTGGCCATCTCCATAACGAAAAATCTAAAACAGGGCCGGTGGAAATGTGACGAAGAAAAAATGGAAAAAGCAAGTCGGCAAAGGGACCGCACACGGTCTTATAATATTGCGTTGCACAGCACACTGATGAAATTATGCATGTATTTTGAGAGGGAGCTTCACAATGGGGCCCGAAACACGAAGTTGGTTTCTGCTAACACCCATCATGAGTAGCGGAGGGAATGTGTCGAAGAGCTTCTGTGTAGTCACTTTTGATTGCAGTCATTGCGGCAGGTAATAACCAAGGGCATCAAAATAAATGAGGGAATAGGTACTTTAATTTCTATGCTGATATGTTGTTTCCTGAAATTTGTGATCCGACAAAACGTACTCGCCTCAAGACAGGGTGGAAACATTGAGCACTGTGCGTGCTTTTGACTGCGATTGTTATTGGCGCTTGACGACAATTTATACGAAATCCTGGACAAACGCAAGTGTTCACCCATGGCACTCTGCATATATGTGCATGGTGTTGGATTGTCCTGATTGGTCCGTTGAAGGCAGTGCTATCCACTTCTGTGCGAAGTCAGGAGCATCCCATTCGCAAAGGCGTTTTTCATTGTTTTTCATGCGGCAAATACTGCATATATTTTGGAATGCATTGAGGCGTTTGAGCAAATATAGGCAGGCTGCACATGTGCCGCTGCCAGAAGTACTTGCCCACAAGTGATGAATGAGTGCTTCATTTGTGTGCTTGTCAAACTTGTGGAGATTTCCGTGTTGCTGGACACCCTCGGTCGATGTTTCCGTTTTAACCCGATTTTTTAGTGTGCACAAATGATTGAGAACACACCATGATGTGTTTCTAAACACATCTGCGTATGTTCCAACCTAAATGTGACACACAGTTCTTTGGAGTCCAAATAATGTTCGGAAAGTAATATTTTTCCACCTGAACCTGTGGAAAAAGGCATTTCAAATGCAAACGCCTCATTATTTTGAGTGTACACTTTTCTCTTCGTATTCGACTAACTTAACACCCTGTCAGCACGTTCTTGACGTTGACCCTCGCGTTGAGTGTTGCTACTGGGAGTTGCTCACATTTTTTCATCTTTAAATAAACATTCATATTTCTTTGAATGCGTAATTTTTCTCTTCATTTTGTGTCTTTTCCGAGAATTATAATTTTAAATACGAAGGTACAGACAGGCTTGCTGAAGGAGGTTTGAATTTGGCAGCAAAAAAGAATTGTTCCAGTGTACAGTGTATCCCGGAAATGGATGATCACCTATCTCCTGCGTTATCCGAGAGGGTAGTTCACCGTGTTTATTGGACAAAGGGTGAACGCTGCTCTTTCATGAAATTGTGCTGACAATCAAGTGGACAATCAAGTGTCAAGTGTCAAGTGGACAATAAAGTGTCAACTGTGTGGACAATCAAGTGTCAACTGTGTGGACAATCAATTGTCAACTGTCAAATCAAGTGTCAAGAAGAGTAAAGTGTCAAATCAAGTGTCAAGAGACAAGTGGACAATCAAGCGTCAAGTGTGTGGACAATGAAGAATCAAGTGTCAAATCAAGTGTCACGTGGACAATCAAGTAACAAGTGTGTGGACAATCAAGTGTCAAGTGTTAAATCAAGTGTCAAGTGGACAATCAAGCGTCAATTGTTTGGACAATGAAGTATCAAGTGTCAAGTGTCAAATCAAGTGTCACGTGTCAAGTGGACAATAAAGTGTCTAGTGTGTGGACAGTCAAGTGTCCAATCAAGTGTTAAGTGTCAAATCAAGTGTCAAGTGGACAATCAAGTAACAAGTGTGTGGACAATCAAGTGTCAAGTGTCAAATCAAGCGTCAAGTCGACAATCAAGCGTCAAGTGTTTGGACAATGAAGTATCAAGTGTCAAGTGTCAAATCAAGTGTCAAATGTCAAGTGGACAATCAAGTGTCAAGTGTCAAGTGGACAATCAAGTATCAAGTGTGTGGACAATCAAGTGTCAAGTGTCCAATCAAGTGTCAAGTGGACAATCAAGTGTCAAGTGTGTGGACAATCAAGTGTCAAGTATCAAGTGTCAAATCAAGTGTCATGGACAATCAAGTGTCAAGTGTGTGGACAATCAAGTGTCAAGTATCAAGTGTCAAATCAAGTGTAAAGTGGACAATCAAGTGTCAAGTGTGGACAATCAAGTGTCAAGTGTCTAGTGTCAAATCAAGTGTCAAGTGGACAATCAAGTGTCAAGTGTGTGGACAATCAAGTGTCAAGTGTCAAGTATCAAATGAAGTGTCAAGTATCAAGTGGACAATCAAGTGTTGACAATCAAGTGGACATCTGACACCAACGGGGCTTGAGGCAACTACACCTTACACGGCCGACGCCATGAATTCTAAATATGGCCCCTGAATTCAAACCGAGCTCCGAATGTTCGAAAACTTCGATAAAGGAGTGTATAATGAATGACCGTCAATTTTTTTGAATAGGGGACCAATACACTGAGAAATTAAACAGAAAAACGTCGATTTGTCTAAATCCGTTTTGACGAAAGAATAATAGATCGAAATGCGGATCTTATCAGCATTGCAGGCAAGCAAACTGATAGAAATTCTGCCGACACTGTTTTACGGTGTAGATAAATGCGGCCTCAGACCAGCAGGCTAAAAAAAGCCTGCAGAAACATTGCAGGAAAACCACTTCGCATTGAGCTGTGGACATCCCTTCGAATAGGGTCTCAATTTCTGACGTGCAGCAACCGGTGGGCGGATGCTGGTCGTTCCAACAAGCCAACAATAAATTATTGCTTGTCCACTCTGCCTTTAAGCCCCTTTTTCAGTTCAAAAGCTGCAACACGAATCACGGCAAATTTCGCACGTGGCATACCATTTATTATTTGCAGGCGCTGACTATTCCAAATTTCTTTTTTGTGAAGAGCGGTGATTTGAACATCCGCGCGAAAAGTGGAGGGCGAGATCATCAGTCAGAAAAATCGCGTGTACAGGTACCTTTAATTGGAATTGCGCTGGCTTGCATTGAACATTCATTGACTTTTGTCCGTGCTTTTGCTTGAAGCTGTGATTGTCGTCCGTTTTTTATTTGACAGCTGTTTGCCCACCTCTTGCAATTTTGCATGGCAAGAGGAAATCCCTTACGCGGATATTTATACGCTTTTCCACTCCACCAGCGGATTTGGATTAATGTTGTAAGTGCATGCTGTATTTGCAGTGGCGTCAAGCATCGTTTTTTGTTTTGTTTTGCTTATGGTTTTGCTTATGGCGATCGCAGTTTCCGCGAAAACGGCTGCACCTACAATTGTATGGTGCAATGGTGGTTTTGGAGCCTGGTTCTCTTGCGCTTCGTTTGGTTCCATTGGGTTCTCCCAAATTGACACCCCTACACCCTTTTTGGGGAAGGGTAGTTAAGGTTGTTTTCTATGCTGCGCATTATCTCCGGAACTGTGCTTCGGAGGTTCATGGTTTAAATTACAAAGTTGTTCATTTCCTTGATCTGAAGGCACCAGAAGTGATCCGAGTCAAATCCAACCCTTGGCTTCCGTTTTAGGCGTGGTTTTCTGCGGGGGTAGAGAGGTTTGAGGGCGTTCTTTCAGCAGGCATGCAAAATTCGTGCCTCGGATGATGGGGCCTGAGACCCCAGTCTTCTTGCGATTCGGTAAAGCCACATTTGGGGGTGCGTCTGAAGGGGTGCAAGGGGTGGTTTTGGAGATAACTCCGTTTTCGCGGAAATTGAGATCGAAAAAAACCAACATTCGAGGTGACTCACCCTGTATAGGAGCTTTGGTTTTTGGGACATTTTAGGTTTCATGCGCGGGTGTATATAAAATCCGGACCAATTTATTTTCTTGTGGCAGCAAGGCGGACGAGGAAAAGGCGAATGGGAAAGAGACGAAGCAGAGACCCATCAAAAATTTTGCGCGCATAAATCTTGGTCTGTCAGAGCGCAGTATGCGAGCGATAACAAAGTGGACTCTCCTGACATATTAGGCACTCTGGACATGAATATCATGGAAATTCTCCAGAAGAATGTGCCCCTGGTAATGCGGCAAGACACCTGCAAAACCTTTCGCGAGCAACTTTAAGCCCCGCGTAAAGATCCAGAAGGGGAAGTGTTGGCGGGATTTATGTTTTTGGGGGCGATATTTCCCACAAACTTTTTGCGGTTTTTAAGTGGTAAGGTGTAGTGACACGGTTAAGGCTTGTGCATGTAAAATTGCAAGCCTTATGTAAAATGGCGATTTACGAAATCTTTGCCGCAAATGAGTTACACAGAAATAACATCTGACGCGTTCAATGAAATGATATTGCATTCTGGCACATTTATTTCTGCTGCGCCTACGCGCAGGAGCAAAAAGAAAGAAATAAAAGTTTCGGAGGCAACCCAAACTTGAAACACACATGTGAGCGAAGAAATTCCGTCGTCGCTTTACAGTTTGCAGTTGGGGGCCGAAAAAACGGCTATGTGCTGATGTATTTTGTAGGGAGGAAGCGCAAACTTTCCACTTTTTTATAAAATAGATTTCATCGCATACCAAGAAGGCGCAAAGATTACGGCGCCTTTCAGATCGTTTTCGAGATATCGACTTCGCAGAATACAGTAGGGCCTACGAGCAATCATTAATTTACTAAAACCCCTCTCCACCATCCCCCGTATGGCCCAGGGCACTGATCGCGCGATGTCACGAAACTAATTTGGTCGAAGTCAATTTTGAAATCTTTGGAGAAAAATGAGAGATCCAAAGATGTGAATTGTGACACGCCTGCATTGGGTATACCTATATTGTGATTTTATCCCGTGATATATAGACAGACAAATTTAGGTCGCAAGAAATAGGACCGGAAAAATATTTAACGGTTTTGGTCAATCACGGGATTTTGCCAGAAAAATCTCGCAAAATTTTTTTCGATTGGTGCATTTTGCGCCATACATTGATGCGAGGATGCAGGTTTAAGCGGAGCAAGGTGAATTTGAAGCATTTTGCTTAAATTGCAAAGGGTGCATTTTGCTTCAATCGCTTTTGCGCACTTTGGTTAAAGCAATCTTTCATGACCCTTCAAATATGCGCGCACAGCATAGAGTTTCAATTATCGTTTTCGTGGAAATTGACTGCGAATAATGTTCAGGTTGTATACATATCTACCGTTAGCATCTTATTTGCCGTTTGCATGATCTGCGAGTGGTCAAGGGAAGATGCAGGCTTCTGATTGGCGGAGATAGTAAAAGGGCAAAATCCAATTTTGTATAGCATTTCATCAGTCACGATTGCGCAATTTTGGGTGTGCCCGCAAGAAAATTTAGCGGTGAGAGGCGGAAGACGGCAGCGGACACGATCTAACTCTTATTCACCAGGCATGATTTCGACTGCTTCAATAATGGTCGTAATAGTCAACAATTCAATTTTTGTCGTTTCATACGTGTGAGGTCGGCAGGATATACCGCAACTGAGGGGGCCCGAAATTAGATTTGCCAATCGAAACTCAGAAGTCGCAAAGCGGCGATTTTCCGCGCTACCTTTCACAGAAAGCGCGCGGGAAATTGGCCACAAATTGCTTTTCATTGCAGGCGGATGCGAAAAACACATGTGGCGCCATCCTTTGAACGCAAAAATAAACCAATTTTAATTTTGAAATGCAATCATTAGCGGGCCCTGTAATTTGGACCGAAACGCAATCTCGCGCGTCTTTGTCCGGAGCGGCATGATGGAAAGCTTGGTGCTTCCCTCGTTTCATGCGCGCAACCGACGACTTCAAAATCGACATTTTGGTGAGTGATGTGGACCCAATTTTCGGAAATCAATAACCAATCATGGCACAGAACATGCTCCTGGGCTTCGATTTCGGTTAACCGGCGAAAATGCCGCTCACCGAACCGTGTCATTACGAATCCATATTTGAAATGGGAGATCGATTTGAGTGTTGAAATGCCGGCACATTTGCATGCACTCACGCGTGAGCCGCAATGTCTATTCCGCTCCTCCATTCTCATGCGATTGGGCCCAAATTCAATCAATGCGCAATTGCAATTAACAGCTACCGCGCTTCCCATTGAAAAGGGCCCGAAATTAAAGGGTAACCCGGTGGCGTCTCAATCGCGGGTTCCAAGTGCTCAAATGAAAGGCGTTGAGCATTTGGACAACACATCAAATAAGGAAGATCTTCTCCGCTATCAACCTCCCATTACCATCAGAAGCAAGAAATTTGAATTTCGGTTCCAAGGAATGCTACAGTCGGAAAATCGCGGCGAAGCAACCACAAACAGATGTTTTCCATAATTTTCCTGATGTGTTTGCAGGGCAGTCTACCTGCGTAAGTATGGTATCAGAGAGAAATTACAAGTGGAAATCGTATCGGTTTTTATAAACGGTTTCTCATGTCATTTTGTTTTCTCGCGTGTGGCCATCACAGCAAATTATTTCATCGAAAATGGGAGAAAATAAAATAATTTTCTGGCTGCTGCAAATGTGATGGTGGTCCAGAACAAAATGGGGGAATTTTTTAGGAATCTGATATTTCGTCATCATGCAGAAGAGCTTCTATGTTGTTCGATTCTGGAGCTGTTTTATTTATGGCGTATACGGCACGCTGATTCTCTTAAAAAGGTCCAACGGTCCGCTGCAAATTGACCGCTGCACGCATCTTTTGTATTTTTTTTTAATGAAAAAATGACCGCTGCACGCATCTTTTTGACGATATCCGCTCTACCACCCTTGTTTCTGAAAAATGGCTCTATCAAACTCTTCTTGTGACGAAGAAGAAAAGATCATGTCATTCCCCGCAAATATAAACTTAAGGCCAAATTGACATGAATGAATGAATGAATGAATTGACTGTATTTGAGGGGATTTCCCCTTATCCTATAAGGAAAGTCTACAGAAAACAACAACGACGAAAAGAACAACGACACCAATGTAAACGGCAATTAAATAAGTCGACAACGATAGACCACAGCTTTCGAAAGGTAGAGTATTGAAACTACCGACAACTATACCCATGAACGGGGAAGATATCAAAAAATTTGATAGCCTGCTGCGCCGAAGAACAGGCACGGATATCGGCGGCTCGAGGAGCCTGGGAGGGAGCAAATTCCAGTTATTAATGAATTGGCCCAGAAAAGACGACTGCCAAAGTCCCTCCTAAAGTAAAGAGGTCTCACCTTCAAGGCGTGATCCTGCCGTGAAAAGAAAGTTGGACGTCAATGTGTCTCAGCAACTCACACCAGCCCCCATGATTCGCAAAGTATCCTGAAAAAGCATAGAATGCGCTGGATCTTCCTCCTGTCTGCCAGCAGCTCCCATAGCCAAGCTTGGCAAGAATGGCAGAAACGCTGCTCAATTTCCTGTAATCCCCAAAAACAAAGCGAGCAGCTTGCCGCTGAACACGTTCCAGAGCGACGAGATGAATGGATAAATGTGGGTCCCAAGCTGAGGACGCATACTCAAGAATAGGTCTAGGTGATCGCTGCTATGTGACCAAACCAATGAAGTTTGCTGGAAAATCTCACTCCTATAGATACACAACTTCCTTGCTGGATGTTAGCCGACATTCAGGTACCCGATCTTGCCATGACACTCTGTTCAGAACTTCAAATTCAAAATCCCATTAAATTCGAGTCTTTTCTACTTCTTTCGACGGGCTCCTTAAAGGACACCTACCAATAATACTCTTCTAATCAGTTGTCCTTTTTGCATTCTAATCTGCCATCGTCCTTTGATTCCTGAACACCAATCACACCAGCATGAAATGTACAATCATTAATGAAAATTTCACATGCTTTTTCCTTCGCATGTTGTGTACCTATACATCTAAGTTTTGTTGTTTTGGCACTTGTTTATGGATATGTTAGTTTTTTGCGTTCATTTTGTCCTTTCTTATTTAAAAAATTGTGCACCAAATCGAGCAAATTAAAGATAATTTGTTGACTGAAAAATGAGTGAACAGACCTTTTGAACTCCCATGGTGTTCTAGTATTTTTACTTGCTGAAATCAGCATGGAATTTTCGGAAAAAAAGTCAAGAGATATACTTTTGACATTCAGTTGCATTTTGAAGAATTTTAAAGCTACTCGACTTTTGCAAGGCATATGATTGTGTCTACCCCCGACTTTAATTCACTCGATGGCAGTTCCCATGGCCATCGCACGAGCGGCTCTCGGCATTAATCTAACAGGAAACACTCAACCGAATTCGGTATTGATTGCTATTGTCCAATCTAATAATTTTGAAATACTTTTATGCCCCCTTGAAACATTCAAATACAAAAAATTCAAATGGGTTTTATTGTGATTGAAAGAAGCAATATGGTGGAGAACACAGGCAAGACAAGCCGATTCAAGTGTCATCTGAGCGGTCGAACGGGGAAACAGCAATCCTCAGAGGAGCAGTGGCAAATTGTTATTGCGGATAATGAGCGGGTATATCCAGAGCGGAATGGCAAAGTGTCCTGGAACAAGTTTGAAGAGTGGCCTAATTGGAAATAATCAACGTCAGTCAGGCTAATGCGCGGCGGTTTGGTGTGTATAGTTTTGAAGTTGGGGAAGTGTGAGGACGTCGCAGATTAGGACGTGGACGCGCGCCAAGTCAGCTTGATTCCAACCGTCCCCAGCCCTCCCCTGGCGGCTGAGGATGGCATTAAGTGCAATTGGGAATCTCCTAGCATTAAACAAATTGTGACAATACAATCCAATTAGGGTTAATGCTGACCCCGCAATGTTTCGCTGCGTTGTTATTGCTTAAGGCGAAGTTTTTATTTAGCAATTTTTAACCATTGGCCTCTGACATGTCGTGATCATTGCCTTTTGACTTCTTGGCAGGGTGACGATTAAGTCTGAACAGCTTAAGTCTACAGCAATTGACGTGATCGTTAAGGATCGGGGGACTGGGATAGAACGGACTGAGGCGGAAGTGGACTGAGGCAGAAGTGGACTGAGGTAGAATTTGACAAAGGAGGGAGATTTGCATGGAGGCAAACACCTGGAGTTTGATAGCTTACACCTGTCCTAACTTAACTAAACCTAGCCTGACCTAACCTATAACCCGCAGAAATTAAAAAAATCAGCCTACAAAATGCAAAAATTCTGCCTCAGTCGACTTCTGCCTCAGTTCGTTCTGCCCCAGTCATCGGTCCCATCGTTAATGATGCATCGAAACTGTGCACGTCGATTCGAATGAAATTCAAATTATTTGGCTCTGGTGGATCACATTTTATTTTTTTCTTGTGTTATGGCATTTGTATATTTGAGCTTGCCACACATGTGGGTACAAAATTGAAGCAGGTGAATGGCATGGCAAAAACTCGGCACACAAAAGATACGATGCATGGAAAATAGGACCACGGCAACGAAACGATTAATAAAATAAACCGAACAGAAGTCTTAGGAAAATCCAAGTTCATACGTATATTGATCAATATT
>JASGXE010009675.1:0-15748 GCA_030068105.1 Sinentomon sp. SZTP_YWyxl
TTTCCACAGAAGCATCAGATGCCTCGGTCACAGGACAAGAAGGGCAGTCAGAGCCCACCTCCACCTTGAACCCCGGTTTTACCAGCACTGAAACTGCCTTCAGGTCGGGAAACATTTCCATATGAACAAGGACAGTCCCCATGTACTTTCATCAATTGGTCACAAATTTGCTTTCCATTTTCTCTGAGAATCGACATCACGAAAAAGTTGATTGATTGCAATTGTTTTGCAATCTCCGTTTATTTTTGGTCAGAGAAAAAAGGAGGCAAAGTTTAGAGACCCAGTATTCAGCGAACAAAAATCTCAACACCTTCCAATTATAAGCTCTAGTCAGAAATCGTCTCAGCTATAAAATGAGCCATCACACACATTTCTGCCATCAAAACCATGAGAAATATAAGGTAGTTGCCATTACTTGTTGAACCACCTTCGTAATAATATAATTTTAGTTTGCAAGGACTTTGTCCGTCGCGAATCAGCATGAGAGTGGGTGGCTCAGTGAGAAGACAAGGGCGTTGCGAATAAGTCTATTTTCGCAAACAGAGTTTTTGTTTAAAACCATCCAATGTAAGATCAATTCCTTCCCCAAATACTTCTCGCCCGAACAAATTCATCTATTGTTTGTGATGAAATTTCAAACCGATTCTCCCAAAGGGACAAAAAGTCTGAACATGGTGATGAAATTTCAAACCGATTCTCCCAAAGTGACAAAAAGTCTGAACAACAACGAACAAGTTTCAGCAAGGTTTATTGTAACAATTTTCGACAAGGTTTGTTGCAATTTTCAATCCATCAAAATTTGGTTTTCTCAAAAAGCGACAGCAATTTGAAAAATGTGTATTGTCATGATTTAGTTGTTGGTGCAGCTAGGCTTACGAGTCTAGTTCTCTTCTTTCAGTGCTGTCGAGCATCACAAACAACTGTTTTGCGATATTTCACTTCAATCATCTCACAAAACTGACCGAGATCTATTCAAAAAACAGGATAACTAACAAGGTTTTGAGATTATCGTGATTGAAAAAACTCTCAATATCTGTACGATAGCAATAAAAAAAACTATTTTTCAGGTGGTGGCACACCCATCGGAATACCTGTAACTCTGTCATTCTGGTCAATTCTTGATAAAAAAAAAAAAAAAAAAAAAGTAAACTACCAAAAACTGAACTTTAGACCCACAAGACGTCTCAAATGAGGATTTTCATTTTTTCCATTTTGGGGATTTTACTGCTTCAATATTTTACTACCTCAAGGGGAAACAAGAGAACAGGGTTTGTTCTGCATCGAACCGAATAAAATGCCAAAATTTCTCTCACAGCATTCTTTCTCCCAACAACTGAATAAAGGCCCATGATGAGTAAGCCAATCACAGGCATCAAGAGCTACCATTACTAAAAAATTGGCTTGCTGAAGATGCACAGGGTGCAGTAACAACTTTCAGGCAAATCTGGATCTGCTCTCCATCACATTTCAGTGGATCCCAATGCAATGATACTTTGGTGATGCCTGCCACTTTGGAGAGAACTTCCCTGGTAGGGCAAGACGGGCCAGGCCACTCTCCAAGCATGCAGAGAGTCTGATTGCAACAAAAAATAAAACAGAAATACAATAATTATTCACCTTTTCAGGATGCCCTCCACGCTGCACTCCACGTTTGTCCTGCGTGTGCTCCGTCTGCTTCCAGCTGCTCCCTTTTGATGTGTTGTAACACCAACTGCAAGGTCATCTTTCTTGCTGCGGAATGCAAACTCTTCATTGCAGGAATCTTGGAAACTACCAGCTCTGCTGGGAATCTTCTTACGGTCAGAAACCCCTCTATTCGTGCTTGACTGCGTGTCCTGAACGTGTTTCAAAAAAATCAAGAGCATTATTTTAGGTGTTTGCATTTGCATGAATGTCGCCTTGAGGGCCCACAAAAACGAAACTCCACAAATTTGGTCCCCCTTTTCCCCCAAAATCCCTACGTTCTTGTCCGTTCCACAGGCCTTGACCGGTTGACCCAAAACACCTTGGCGAAGAATTTTCTTCATGCTCATTGTGGTTTGTCAAGACAAAAATCAGCACTACCAGAATCATACAATACGTACAGTAATCAAAAAATTTTCGGATAACATTCCTCGCATTCATTACTTTTCTCTGAGTCAAAGCTCTGCCAGGATGGATGGAGCAAAAAGTGAGTCATCTCCTTTGTTTCAGTGTTGTTTCGGGAGATGGCAGCGCTGTTCTTAGTTCATCTGTTTTTCGAATGAGGAAAATGATTTGTGTTGAGACGCGGCTTTGCTGAAAACGGACACGAATATTTCCGGGGTTCATCCCGCGTTTGTTGGCAACATTTGACCCCAAACATCAATCGCACACAAGAAAATGTTCGAAAAACCGACGTGAGTTGGACGGAAATGTGAGAAAAGCCAATTAAAATGAGAGAGAAGTCAGTATTCGCAGGGAGCTTATGTTGGTGAAAAATATGAGCGCGACCCAGACGGGGGCCTGTGAACGGTGCTCCCAGTAACCAGGGTCTGGGGCAGAGCCGGAGCTGAGTTCCAAGGGGCAGAGTCTCTGGCGGTGGGTCGGGGCGGAGACCCCAAAAGCTGAAGAAAGTTTTGAATTTTGAAGTTCATTTTGGCCAATTTTGGGTGCAAATTAGTTTCAAGAGGCCAAATTTCATGTCCGTGCGAGACAATAACACATGTCAGGGAGGTGCAAGCGAGCCGCTGGTGGCACTTCTTGACAGAGGGGCCACCCTGTTCCCCCCCAAGTGAGGCCCTTGTTTCAAGGAACAACAGACCTCAATCTTGATGGTCAGAGATGAGCAGAGCTGGATTAGCCAACAGGCAGGGCGCGATTTGTAGGGGGTACGGGGGGTATTACCCCCCCCCCCAGTTGAAAAATATTTTACACAAAATTGCGGTATTTTATGCATAAATGTGGGTATTTTGCCCTAAAAATTGCGGTTTACCCCCCCAGTTAACTTTCAACAAATCGGTCACTGCCAACAGGCCCTTCGGCACGGGACCGGGGCGGCAAAATTGCGAGGGCGGCAAAAAGTGGCGACTGGACGGGACCAATTTTTTGTGTTTTTTTTGGATTATTTTTTTGGGAACTGCTCAAGTGGTTGCGGCAGGGAGAAGATAAGCTGGTCAATTGTGGACCACAAAAAAATTCCGTCTCTCGCTGTTTACACCGGAATAAATCATATTACATTGCAAAAGTAACGAAGTGTCAACTCTTTCAGGTGAAAATGGGACGACGTTCTTGCACCCTGCCATCCCATCCTGCTGCATGCAGGTATTTTTGTTTTGTTCTTTATTTTAGCAGCAAATTGCAGCTTTGAAATGTAAACTTTTTTTTGCAAAAATAGCATTTTTCCAGTTTGTGCGGAAAAATGCTGTTTTTGAAGAGAGCTTTCTGAGCACCATTCGAGGTTCCAGTTTTTAAAAACCTCCCCCGGCTTTGCGCTTCGCGCAACGCATCGCCTCTGGAGTCCACAATTTTGCCCCCCTCCCCATGAAAAAAATTCCTGGCTGCATTGGGGGCGCCAACACTCTCAGTGCCTATGGGCGCCAGGCATCCAAATCCGGCCCTATGAATGAGATCGCTTCCAAAGCACTCGTGAAAGGTGTCACAAAAATTCCGAAGAATAACGATGTCTGGAATGCAGAACATTGCCCACCTGTATGATCAAACTTACGAGGGGTTGGGAAGGGTAGGACTTGTCAACGGGGACTTGTCAACTGGCCTTTGGGAAGGGCAGGACTTGTCAATGGAACTTGGAAACTGTGTCTCATTCCATGCGCATGGACAAGTTCGTTCTTTTTTACACCAACGATAATGAGCTGAATTTCAGGGAATGCGCGATTTTTTGCCCTCGTGGCAATTTTCGGCTGCAGTGGTTTGTTTTTTCGTGTGAAATTTGCGCCTTGGCCACTTTGATGCATTTAACAGGCAGGATCCCTGATTCATCTTTGAGTGCAAGTTGTGGTCACAAGCAATTTTTTCGCTTGATTACCCTCGAGCCATTCCAGTTCCAGGCGGCGTTTAGTTGTTGACTTCTTTTCAATGCATGGTTGTGTTAGGTATGGTGGCAACCCGCAGGAAAAATAGGTCACAGGGTTTGTTTTGCAATCCAAAGCCCAAGCCCCCGTTCACGGGCTACAGTGGATAACAAAACGATGCTGCCATGTCGCGCTGGCTCTGTTCACAAAATTGAAATGGTGTTCAAATTCAACGATTTTGGTATTTTTGGAAACTAGAAGGCTTCCTCTACAACTCTTCCGCAGGTGGTAACCATGTTGTAACGGAAAAAATTGCACAATCTTTGAAAATACCTGGCAGGAACCCGGAATTTTATAACATCGAAACTTGAGCACTTTTGTTTCTCGAATGATATAGGAGTTTTACCTGACGAAAGGTTGGGATCATTATACATGTGTGGAAGCGCTCATTTTTCAGCTTTGCACCATACGCAACCACTTCAAAATCCGTGGGTTTGTTCAGGAAATATTTAACTTTCTGTGGGCATCGCACCGCGGTCCGCCATTCACTCGCATGTCTTCCTTCAAACGCAATGGATGAACTGTTGACGTGAGCGCCGCTCTACCGGCAGGCAACAGCGAATGATGACGCAACAATGCAATTTTCTCGCAGCGGATACACTATCTTGCTCCATTCGTCCTGGCTCTGCCAATAATGTCATTTCGACTTTACAGCAGAATAGTGCAAGTACAATACCAATACCCATTGCAAGTAATGTCTGATGTTTTTCCGTTTTTCTTTTTTTCATTTTTGTTCTTTTCACAGTTCTGTGCGTGTGTCAAATCACAATACGTGAAATATCAATCCGTAATCAAAATGAACGACAATGGTACATGCTGACAAACGACAACAAAATAAATATTTTTCTTCCTCTCTTTATCAGTGCTGAATCACCAATAACATTGAATTATTTTCCGATTCTAAAACAAGTGAGCTCAGCTAGGGATGTGCGGCACCAAGAATTTTGGTCGGCACCGGCACCAAGCCGGCACTGGAAAAGTGCCTTTCATTCGGCACCAAAATTCGGCACTCGGCACTTTCTGAACTCAGATGGCAATACTCAGCAACAAATTGAGCAACATTCATGTTAAAATGCCACTTTTGATTTGAGTTTAGAATTTATCCTATAGATGGCGCCACATGCCAGTGAGTACGAGTGATTTCCAGTAAGCATTTTCTGAAAGGAGTGGCAATTCTTTTTTGGGTTCTCTTGTGTTTGCACTTGTCCTCCCTCACCCCACCTATTGTTTACCAGAGCTGGTACCAATACTGGGGCGTTTGACCCCAAAGAAAGGGATTCCAAATGTCAGTGGTAAGTAAATAAATGCACAGCATAGCCTTTCCAACAAGGTTTTCTATTTTCACAGTGTCTGCTATGCGTTTACGCAGGCGGATGATCTTTTCTCCATGCTCTGCAGCTGGGATGACTGCCCGCATCAGGAGCATAACCTCAGATTCAGCGCACAGCGAACATTGTTGACGTTCTCTCTCAGCAACGTTTGACCCTGAGCTGCGGTTGGTTCTTTTATGTGCGCTCTCTCCTGGTTTCTGGATTGAATATCTTGCACCTCTTCACCAGAGGAGGCTAAGGTATTCAAATGCAATGTGTGCGGCATTAACTGTGGGCGGTGCCGAGTGCCGAACTTGGTGCCGCGGCACCAAAAACTTAGCAAACGCTAAGGAATCGGCACCGGCACTCGGCACCCCTTAGTGCCGGTGGTGCCGAGTGCCGAAAAAGTGGTGCCGCACATCCCTAAGCTCAGCACATGGTAAGTGTTTTTCTTTCTGAATCCAGATGATGGTGACAAGTTGAAGACGAGATTCCCCAAATCCCCAACGAACATGTTATATCGGCTCATTTGCAGCAACTTTAGCAGCAGATACACAGGACTCGGGAGTTTCTACACTCCAGGAGAAAACTCATGGGAAAATTAAACACTTCTGATTTTCATCTGTAATCGGCAGCCAGTGACATGGCCTATTTTCCAATTCCCGATTTTCCCCTTCTGGCAAATGTCAAAGGTCCACATGCCGCACTACAGGAAAAATCCTGTTTTAAAAAATCAGTCGATTCAAAGTACCTAACACCAAAGGTGAGAACACTACTCTAAAAAAGCAGAGTAAACCTCGTTCAAAAAAGACAGCCATTTGTATGGGCCAAAAACTTTTGGCTTTCCCTGATGAAAATAGTTTAACTTGTTCAAATCCTCTCTCCAAATGCAACTCATAAAAATAAACCCACCAACTAATCTCAGCCAATTTTTGTAATCAAAAATACGATGTTTGGTCGTAAAGTAAATTTTACAAGAAAGCTTCGCAAAAAAAAAAAAGAAAAAAACTGACACGAGTACTTCTGTTGAAGGCAAGTGTGTAAACCTTGAGAGTTGTCACAACTTGAGATGGCTGTAGCAGAGGGAGAGTTCAATGGTTTCCTCCCCCCACAGCATTGGAATCTTGTGAAATTCTGAGACCAATCTCCGAACATGGTCTTGCTCGGAACACACACACGAGAGAATGTTCCGAGTGGGGCTCAGAACATAACGCAATGTTCCGAGGATAGGGGGAACACAATGGTCTCAGAATCTCTGCGAGATTCCAATGCTGTCGGGATGACAACCCGTAAGGGTGATCTCACTCTCTAGAACTCTGATGGATGATACCTACCTTAGAACGGACACTCCCAAGACTAGACGAACGAATGATGGTTGGCTTATGTTTTGTGAATGTTTTGACAACAAATTCCGATTCGTATTGGAAGAAATCGTTTCTGGGATCCCAAGGTCGGAGGTCACAGTGCTTATAGTGCCACTGCTCTGTCTCCAGATCGTAATGGAAGTGTTTTGGGATCCACTCTTCGCATGACTCCTTCCTCTCTTTTGCTGCACAACGCTGGTTTTCTTCTAAAACTGACTTCTCCACGGTTGCAGCAACCTTAAGTACAGGGTAAAAAAAAGAACAAATCTCTTGGTGTGGTTCGTCCAATCCGGGGTCCCCCAGAGGAAGCATAAAAGATGGGGATCCAATGGAAAGGTTCAGCAGATCTTTATGGAGAAAGTGATAGGGTGGTTTTGAAATCATTGATTTTAACTAGTCAATGAAGCAGATGCGAATGGGTAGTTGTACTGATTTTGCCTTCAGCCCAAGATAGATCTGTCAAGCCTAACATGTTGGTGCAACGCAAACAGATGATCTTGTTTGAAACATAATTACAATTATTTAAAACCAATGGGTGTCTCGTTAAACTTCACGATGCACCAATGTCTTTTTAGTTATTTGCTGAGCTCTGAGCCGTAAGTGCGTATTTGGTGGAAATCATGTTGGAAAGAAATAAAAGTTTCTATCACTGTCTTTATGAGACGCTGAATATTCATTGTCAACATTGTCTTCCCAGTTCCCTCAACTTTGCAAGAAATTGCATCAAGCTGACCAGGATAGGATTCCAAAATAAAATCAGTGCCACTGCCGTAAATGCTCAAATAGAACTTCAGTCGATGTGAAGTTTGCCAATATTGTCAAAGACAAACAAACAACCCAGAACAGACGACAGGTGGACATTATAACCTGGCAATTTTGTCTGGTGCTTCTTCTTTTGGTTTTTGTAGGCAGTTAGCTCTTTCTTTGCCAGGCAACACTCGTTATGAATGAACAACGAGACAGATTCCAATCACACTTCTGCAATGAAGGACCAGGATATACATACTTGGAACAAACACATTTTCCCACATTTTGGATATTTCTGCTCACTTAATGGATGTATGCACTTATTGCATTCAGGTTTTGATTTTTTTAATGTCACTAAAGGCTTCAAAGACAATGCAGTCTTTCCCGTCGAAGGCATCAACTGTGAACAGACTGGTAAACAAGACAAATTTCTGGACGTTCAATACCGAAGAATGTAATGCATAATAGGTATAGGTATACGAGACACCCACTTAATTCCCAAAGCTGACACATTTTGGGCAGATTCCCCACTGCCTCAGCTTCAACTCGCCAATTATGTTGCCAAATTCAGCAGGTGAAGATACCTTTTACAATGGTGGAAAAGAAGCAGTGTTACCTGACGCACCGAAATTAATTTCTCTCAACATAAATCCATCCACAAATTGGCCATTGCGTCTTAGTCGAATGTGAGTGATGAACTGAACATCATGGCCATCTGTCGTGCAACCAACCAAGAAACTACACTAAGAAAAAAGAACTGCCACCTACACAATGGATTGCTGAAGCCTCTGCACACAAAATAAAAACCAGACCGTTACACTACAGAATTCCGATCCATAAAACAGAACACAACTGACCTGGTCCTCATTACGAATCGCAATTGAGACTTTCTCCCACAGCTTTTCAGACTCCCACTGATCTTGTTGACTCAGTGGAACGGTATAACGTGTCAACCTCCTGGGACGATAGTCGTCTGGCCTCCAGAGAAGGGTTTCCTCCTGAAATACGAGGGAAGGGGACCATTAGAATACCAAAATGATTTTTTGTGAATTATTCTTTTTCTTGTTGCCAAATCGACCAGCTCTGTGACCTTAGATGGATAAAAAAAACAAAAAAAAAAAACTCACAATTTTCTTCCAATTCCTCCATTTTTTGATCTTCAACGAATTTCACAAGAATTTCTCCAGGTCATTTTCCCTTGGCTGGCATCCCAATCTCCCTGGCCAAGGTTATGTATGAGTGCTATTTTTCATCCACACAGACGAGAAGCATTTCGGGAGATGGATTTTCAACAGATTTTCTTAAACAGCCATAAATTATGAACTTCAACTGCTGAGACCTCCAATTAAAATCCGCTAGGCCATTCACAGCCAGTGCAGGCATAGAAAGCTGCCAGAAAACTCACCGGTTGCATAAAAATTTGGAGCATCTTCAACTAAGATGAGGAGCTGAACCGTTGCCAGATTGCAAATGCCACACAAAACCGATTGCAAAATAATTTTAACCCAAAATGTAAAAAAGTGAAAGTAAACGAAACAAAAAGAAAAGGCAAATTTTAAAGTGAATAGGTCGGTCCAAAAGGCAACATTTTCCATTTCGGTTTTGGTTTACGGAGCTGCAAAAAAGTGGAATCCTCATATCCCACACAAAAATAATGCATCTCTGGTAAACTGTAGCAGTCGCACCCCCTCACACTGCACCAACACCAGTGCCTTGGTTTCTATGTGAAAGTTTTGCTGGTTTGGCCCTCCGAAATAAAAAATTGTTTACTCACTCACCGATGTCTTTTTGTCCTTTATGTAGACATCACCATCCCAATACCCTTCCAGAGTTGCAAGGGTCTGCGTTCCCAGTTTCAGTTTACCAGTGACCTGATTCATAGATTCAACACCACCTAGGAATGGCTGAAAAAACCAGGGGAGAGAGAAAAAGAAAGAAATAAGCCACATCTTATGTGCAATACCATCTGGAGAGAAATACATTTCTCCATAGGTGTGGCCATGTGTGCAAGGAAGACACAAATTTCACCAAAGAGGAAAGTCAGGGAAAATAAATGCATACAAAAGTGACCAAATTTACCGATACCAACAGTCTACTTTTCGATGTCTGTATGGATTAATGGTGAAATTTCGTTTGCCACACTGTTTTGTTATATAAATGTGCCATATAAAAACGAACAAAACTTTAGATTGTATTCATTGCATAGGCTAATTAAACGTTTCTATGAGTTTTTCGTCAAAAGAATAAAAGAAACCTCAGAGATAGTCGCTGCAGTGCACAGTGCCAGGCAAGCAGATGAAAACGTTTGATTTCACCTTTTAAAAAACCCATCAGATTCATGGACAAAGACCCATCATCAGATTCAGATCAGACAAAAGACCCATCAGATTCATCCGATTTTAATGTTTTCATTTCCCATCTGGGTAGTAGCTGGAACGTTTTTTTAATTCAGTATCATGCTCCAGTGACCTCTCTCGTGTTCTTTCGGCATTTGATCACACCAACGGAGTCCAAACAAGGATAGAAAGCCACGGCGGGAACTTCCAATCCAATGCGCTTCTGAACTCCCCACCTCTCCTTACAACATGAGCACTTTGCATCTGTGCAAGTTTCCTTCATGAACTGCTCTCATGGCATGGCTTGTAATGGAAGAAGCAAAACTTGCTCACTTACCTTGAGTTTGAATTCCAGTTCGCTTTTATATCCTGTTTTGGGACATTCTATTGTGATCTTTCCACCGAGTTCAATGGTCAACGTCCCCAAAAGAAGACCTTTGCAGTGAGCATATGGCATTGTGATGATATACTCCTCCCCACGGGGAAGAAGTATTAGCCGACACTCCCCATCCAACAGAGCTGACATGGAGTTGCCTGAAAAAGAGAAATTGGGGGGACGTCAATTGTTGAATCTGATACCCCATCGTTAAATGTTAATGCTCCACCAAGTCGGAGGAATTACAAAGGTCGGGCAAACACGTGTTATTCAAATTCAAAAGGGCTTGATGCAACTTCACACCTTTCCTTACATTTATTAATTAATACATTCTATTATTTTGCAGTACATCATTCATTCTATGTAAGTGGGCCCAAGTTCCGAGTTAGAAATGTACTTCTATGCACATATGCCATACCTTCACATCATATCCTATGTTTAAAGTTGTAGAACCCAACAAATAAATTGCACATATTATGTTTATAACACCTTCGTCAAAGTATGTAGACATACAGTAGAAAAAGAGAGAACAATGATGAATGAACCAGAATCAGTAAAAACAAAAACAATTCCAAGCCTCACAACCAAACAAAAGAAAATGAGGAAGAAAAGTAATCGGCAGACTGAAAGAACTGACACACTTGCATTTTGATTTTGGCTGCTCCGACTGACATTTCAAATTTTATTTATTTGGCAATTTATAAAATTCGTTTTAAAAAAACTATGTAGGCATTGCAAGGCCATTTTCCATCCACAAACGACAACCAACAGCAACCAACCGTAGAATTTCGATCTGGCCAAAATTGATCCCGTCATGACATAGCCATCTTGCCGATTTGTGATGTAGAAACTGGATATTGCAGGGTGATGCGACACCTGGAGAAACAAAACAAAACACAATCCAAATGAACAAACACAAGGATGACATCCATTTAATCAAGATGAGAAAGCGTCATTGAAGATATTATGATGACGACTAGACGATTGGTGTTTCATTGGCAGCTTTGCAATAAGTTATAGGAACATGATACAACCTCAAGGAAGATAATATAAATGTATTAAAAAACAAGGTCTCTCAATGTGACGAAAACAGAACGTGATTTGGTTGGTGGGCATTGTGATGACGTACTTGCAATATCCAGGTCAATGTAAGCAATTGCTGCCTGTTTATTTGCAGAAGCTTAATCATGTTTTTCGCATGCTCCAGCATTTTCTCTCAATTCTCGGGCCAAATTTAGAATATTATGGACCATAAGATACCATTTTATAGTGTCTTTCAGGACATGTACTCAGACTTATGGTATTTTTCACTGCCCATGAATTAGTCCAGACGAAACCAGCAATTCTGCAGCAAAACTCAAGTCTGGCAAAACTTGTAGGCCTGCGGAATATGCAGATTTGATGTGAATTTCTCCATGGATTGCACGGAATTTTTGCAACTTTTTATGAAGTTTTTTATCACACACATCAGCCCAACGGAAAAAGGCACACCTACATGCCTGCCGACCTATCTACATATCTGTTCCAAACAATCCACTGACGTACCATACCTACCTCTTGCATGTCTGCGCACCCGCCAACTACTTGCATGCCTACCAATCTATGTGCATCCACCACAAAATGTGCACCAGCATCAGCAGCCAGTGTGTGCGATGTGATTATGTTGGTCATACAATGAAACAACTAGATTTTTGATCTTAGCTGCAGACATAAAAAAGTGACCATCTTTCTGCTGGAGAAAGAGTGCAGCAGAAAATATCAAAATGAGTGATTGCGAAGGAAGATCACATGATCATGTGATATGAGCCCATGCAGGGCAATCTGCATAGAGCTTCGGTCCGGATTGGCTTGTAGGTGATGGCAGCACTCCCACTGATGTCAGTGGGAGGCAGTGTGAAACAAGCCTGGATATTTGACGTAAGCACCGATGCTTTAAAGGCATCATCCGCGCGAAGGAAGATGTTTGTTCAATGCAAGAGCTCACCTGTTCAGCAATCATGAATGTCTTTGAGCCATTTGGATTGAGAAAATAACAACGGAACACTTCACCAAGAATTGGATTGTATGGTTTTTTCAGTCCTTTTGGTTTCTTATAGAAGCCACTGAAATACATTTTCAGGACTGTCTTCATCCGTGTGAATGCATCTTCTTCAAGGACGGCACTGAAAATAGTAAAGTTCAATTGAGAATGAACAAGGATGGTAAAATTAACCCATTGCACTCGGCAACGAAAATGATTAATGCCAAAATGATTAATGTTCGCCAGCAACTGTGCATTTTAATTAAGGGGGGCGGGGGGTCAAAATACCAACTTCGATATTTATGGACCGATTTGGTTCAAATTTGCCACACAGTTGGGCATCATGGTTGGCAGTTTATTCACAAAATTTTTTTTTAATTTTAATTTAATTATTTAATTTGCAGGAATTATGGTTCCGGCGCAAATCAACATAAATCATTCAGTACAATCAAATGAGGGTTTAAAAACAGGATACACAACAAGGAAAATAAAAACAACTTTGCATGCCAATGGGCATTTGTCAAAATAATCAGGTCAGTCACGCTGCTCACTCTGCCATAAATGAACATTTTGCTTAAAGGTCTTCGCGTCAATATTTCTCCCATCTCCAAACACTCTGGGATTCAATAAGTTCCACTCACGAGCGGTTCTGACAACAAAAGAATATTTTCCAATGTCTTTAGAGGAGGGAATTGATCGTGATCTCACTTATAATCGTGATCTCGCCTAGTTCTGTATGTAGGAGGTAAAAGAAAGTTTTTCAGACTGGACCATCCACCAACATTATTCAATGCCAGAAACAAACCAGAAAACCTAGAAACCTGCCTACGAGCGGCCAGAGAGCTCCAACCTAGATTCACCAGCATAGAAGAGACACTATCCAGGGGAGCGTACCTGCCGGTGACAAAACGGGCAGCTCTTCTTTGCACTTTTTCCAACTTTTCTATTTGGTTAACATAATAAGGATCCCAAACAGATGTTGCATACTCAAGTAAAGATCGGACCAAGGCAAAATAGACCCTCTCCTTTACAGCCCTTATTACCTTTGGAAGGGCACGCTTAACAAAAAACAAGGCTGAGTTGGCTTTATTAACAATGGCATTTATGTGTTCGTCCCAGTTAAGTGCTTTGGTAAAGGTCACTCCAAGATACTTTACCTTGTCAACGTTCGACAGGATAGTGTTTGATAAGGAATATCTATAGCAGAATGGGCTTTTTTTGGTGGAGAAGGATACTACCATACACTTTGCCAGATTGAGCCTCATCCCCCACTTCTCACACCACATAGAGATTCTCTCTAGATTTTCCTGCAGTTTGGCAGAGTCAGCAGGTGACCGAATCTCACTTAAGATTACACAATCGTCAGCAAATAGGTTTATATCAGTCAACAATATCTGGTAGGTCATTAATAAAGACAGAAAATAATACAGGTGCCAAAACACTTCCCTGGGGAACACCCGAGGTGACCGGCCTACTCAAAGAAAAATATCCATTTACATGAACCTGTTGGGTACGTAAAGAAAGAAAATCTGCTATCCATTTCAGAACATGGGGATTCAGAAGATTCATATTTCTCAACTTTTCCATCAATGTTGCATGCGGAGCAAGGTCGAAAGCTTTTTCAAAATCAAGAAAGATAGCATCCAATTGACTTGAGGAATCGATTACATTTGATACTTTCTGAGCAAAATTAACAAGCTGTGTCTCACAAGAGAAGCCAGAACGAAAGCCGTGCTGAGCTGGACCTATGACTCCTCTGGTTTCCAAGATACATTTAAGATAATCCAAAACTATGTGCTCCTTGATCTTACAACAAGGGCTTGTCAAGCTAATCGGCCTATAGGAATTTACAAGCTTTGGATCACCTTTTTTGGAATAGGGCAGACATATGCGTGTTTCCAACGAGCAGGTAGACAACCAGAAACAAGAGATTTTTTCATGATCACGTAGAGAAATTTGGAAAACACCGCAGGTAACAGCTTTATGAAATTGAAGGAGAAACCATCAGAAGCCACAAGTCCAGAACCTGGCATCTTCTGTATCCACCATGCAATTTTGGCCTCACTGAGGTAAGTGCCAAAATCTTGGTCAATGTTATCAGAAATAGAAGGAAGTTCTTGTTTGATTGCAGTTGAGGGTGAGAAGACTTTGCCAAAGTAGTCATTTAACAAATTTGCCTTTTCAACATTATCAAAAATTAGCCTACCAGTCCCATCAAGTAAGCTGGCTAGGGGAATTTTTCTTCCACCTCGGGAGTCGGACACAAAGTTCCATAGCTTTTTATAGTTATTCTTTACACCATCCATGCAGAGCCTATTTATATAGGCCTACCTAGTTTGAGCTGTTTCTTTTGCATCAGTAAGCTCTTGTAATAAGGCCAAATATTTATTTTTATGAGTTAAAGACCTACTTCTTTGTTTAAAAGCTCTTTTACATCTATGCTCCAAGTTGCGGATGTCTCTATTGAACCAGTTAGGACGAGAATTTTGGGTTTTGGTAACAATTGGAACAGAGCTTTGCACCTGAAAGACAATTTTTGTGAAAAAGTCCCACATTTGCTCCAAATCTAAGCTGTGGGACAAGAATTTGAAGAAAACAAGGTAATTTTCCAGTAATTCACTAATTGCCTCAACATTCACTTTAGAAAAAATGGGGATAAAGTGAAGTGTGCAAGGGGCTGCAACAGATTTAGAGGCCAAGTCCATATACACCAATTCATGGTCACTCAAACCACCCTCAACAACAATTTCTTCAACCAGTTCCACTGGCCTAACAATGAACCAATCAAGTATGTTTGAGACATTCTGAGATCCTAGTTGGCACATGTACAACCTGATGAAGATGAAACTTATGAATGAATGCAATAGCTTTTAAACAAAGACCCGACTCAGAAATTTTGGTACCCTATCTCAAGTGGTTCCAGAGTTATTCACAAATAACTGGTCAAAAGAGTGCAAAACTTTTCGCGCATGCTGTGGGAAAATCGAAAGACATCTTGTAATCTGGTTTTCACCAAAGTTGCCCAAAAAGACGCTTTTTGACTGATGAAGCCAGTTTTTCAACATTTGACTTGAAAAGTGGACAAAAACACTTGGAAACATCAGTTATGTAACTAGCGAGCATGTAAAATGAGAAGCACATGCAACAAGTTAGATTTTGAGCCAAAAAAATGCATTTCTGACTTCATCAGTAAAAAAAAACACACTTTTTTCGTCAAGTGTGCCAAATTTTACCTCTCAAGCACTTCTGGTTGCTGAGAAAAAGCCTAAAAAAAAGCGGAAGTTGAAAAATACCTGGAAAAACGAAAGCGGTTAAAACGCGCCTTGAATTTAGTGGATTTTTCAAAGTAAATGAGAAATATGTATACTGTCGCGCGAAAAAAGTGTTACATGGGAATCGCGATAGCTCTTCAACCAATAAAGCTACAGCAATGGTAATTATATCATTGGAATCGGCAAAGAAACGGACCATTTGGTGGTGCCAATGTGAACAAAGACCAAAATTTAGTTTTTTTCACATTTTCTGACCCCCCCCCCCCCTTAAAAT
>JASGXE010009676.1:0-31649 GCA_030068105.1 Sinentomon sp. SZTP_YWyxl
ACTAACAAATTTGTTCAAAAACTGTTCAAGTCATCCAGCATTAATCCCCCGCTATATCCAGACCTTAAAAGCCTATCAGCGGGAACTTCATGCCTCAGAAAGAAAATTCCTGAGGAGCTTGGCAGTGAAAGATGTGATCACCACCCGACAATTCTGGTCATTCCATCGCAGTAGGACATCTGCTGCCCCTTCTGTTGTAGCAGAGAAGAATTCAGGCTCCATTTGCAGTTCATTTGCGCACAAAATTCGTGAGCATATGAATGGTAGGGGGTGCTTGATGCCTCCAGATTGTTCACGTCCCAGTAATTTTCTTAGAGATGCAGACATTATCTCCTGTGAGGCTTTGGACAGATCAATAAGGTCATGTAATAATTCAACATTTGACCTTATCGATTCAATACCCATGATGTTCATAAAGAATCACAGCACAGTAGTGGCAAAATTTCTTTATGTTCTCTTTTCATCCTCCCTGGCATTAAACTCTATACCCTTGGACTGGAAGCGCAGCATTGTTAGGCCCCTTCCTAAGGGCGGCCTCCCACTGTCCGTTTCCAGCTTCAGGCCCATCAGCTTAATAAGTGCATCAGCTAAGTTGATGGAGAAGATGGTTGCAGGGTATCTTTGCTATCTCCTTGAAAGCAGGAACTTTTTCTTTCATGGCCAACATGGTTTTAGGTCTGGGCACTCCTGTGAAACCCAACTCACTGGCTTTGTTCATGATTTGTCATCAACTTTAGGCAGATCAACTCAAACAGATGTAATATTCATAGACCTTGTGAAGGCATTCGACAGGGTATCTATTTCATTACTCTGTTGGAAGCTTTCAAAACTCTCCATCCCTGAAAATCTTTACTTGTGGATATGTAACTTTTTGAGCGATAGACACTTCCAGGTCCTAGTTAATCAGGAGCAATCAGATCCCCAACCTGTCACTAGTGGCATTCCACAAGGCTCTGTTTGTGGCCCACTTCTCTTTCTAATATATATTAATGATCTCATATGTCACGTAAAGTCTCGCATCAGACTTTTCGCTGACGACATTGTGGTGTACAGAGTTGTCCACTCACTGGAGGACTGTGGCGCGCTTCAAGCCGATCTGAATCTAATAAATGACTGGTGTGGGCAGAATTTAATGGAAATTGGCGTCTCCAAGACTTCGGCCATGTCATTTTCATCCTCCACTAACCACCTGTTATTTGATTACACTGTGAATTCCGCTGTGCTATCCAGGCCAGATTGTGTGAAGTACTTGGGTTTAAATTTTAACAGCAAGCTCAGTTGGGCTCCCCACATCCAAGCCATTGTTAAAAAGGCATGGCATCAATTAAGTTTTCTCATTCGCAATTACCATCATGCTTCACGGCGCATAAAGTCAATTCTTTATTTTTCAACTGTAAGGCCTCTGCTCGAATATTCCACCACCACATGGAGTCCTTATCAAAAATGTCACATTGATGCTATTGAGGCTGTGCAAAGAAGGGCAGCTAGGTTTGTGATGGGAAATTTTGCTTTTGATGCAAGTGTGACAAGCATGTTGACTGAATTGGGCTGGGATTCCCTCAATAAAAGACGGTTACTGCATGGACTGTCTGCATTCAGGAATTGCATTGTCAATAAAGGGGGTTGGGGGGATGGGCCCTGGATTTTCACTCCGAACGACCACAAGACAAGAGCTAGCATGACAGTTTCCTTTGTGCCAACTTCACTTTTCAAAAATGTAGACAGGTATTCCTTTTTTAATCGCAACCTTTTTCTGTGGAATAAACTTGCATTGCCAGCTGAAATCTTGCGGTCCACTGAAAAGCAATTCACAGATGTTATTTCTTCAAAACTGGATGTTTTAGATATTTAGTCTTCATAGCAAAATTACTAATTTGTTCCCCCCATTTCTTTCTTTCCTTTTTGGCATGCTAATTTCTGCATAGGGTACCTACCTACTTACTGAACTGTATGGCCATATTTCTTCTGGAATGAAACAACAAAACTGGCCACACTTTTTATCTCCAACCATACGAACTGGCATCAATTTGAACTGCTTGACTCTTCCACTCTGGACTCTGGATGACATCTGACCAAGCAATCATGCAAGGTATGACCTGTGCTTTTTAATCTTATTTTCTTTTTTATCGTTGTATGAAAAATAATCATTCAATCAAATAAATTGCCTGTTGGCAATCTGTCTGCATCGTCTGACTAATTGTTCCACCACCTTATATGGAAACCGACGAACTGTCCTTTTTGAGCAATGTCCATTTTTTAATAACGTCTTGACGTGGTGCCTGGTGCACTGATCTGTTGCTCATTTGCGTCGGTCCATTGGCGTTGGATTTTACTTTGTGACTCCGGACTCTTTGTCCTTCGAACTCATCGGCGGGGGGACTCTGTCCCCAGTTAAAAAAAAAAAAAAAAAAAAGTTTGCCGAGAAGATCCGCTGACCTCCCTGAACAGGTGGAGGCACCGAAGTAACAGTGCATCTGGAACCATTGACCGCATTGGACGAGGAATGCGGTATCCATGCTTGATTAACCGGAGTTTCTGAGTTGAAGTTCAGTGTGTGCTTGTGAGCATCTTCCTTATGCACATGAATTGCAGCACAAGAGCTGCTGGGACGGTCTTTTTGTGAGCAGCTCTTTTTCACGTCGTCAATGGCAGCCACAAGCGTAGCCAATGTTCCATCAATGTTCTCCAAATGTGACCTAATGTCACTGAAAGCAGTCCCGTGAGTTCGGAGAGATGAAAATAACGTATCTTTCAGTTTATTAAGTTCGGCTTCCAACGATTCGAATTTACTGGCAAGTTGTACCAAAGCTGGAGGATCTGCTGCACTAGATGAGGTCAGACTGTCCAGTCGAGAGGACATGTCTGCAAGGCAAAGAGCACATGACACATGCTCAGCAGAGCTGGATGCCACAAGACCCAGGCAATCCATGTGAAACCATTCCGCACAACCACTTCGGCGGAGACTGCAAAGAATCATGGAACCACCTTTGGCACCATATTTCCGCTGATATTTACAGCTGGGATAGCACAGTTTATCTGACGCAGCGGTTTTGGAAGGTTTCACAGCACCTGAGCAACTAGTTTGCGAAGTCGACGCTGCACGTTGCGGAGTTCCAACGGATTTACTGGCAGGAGGAACCATGTCGAATCGATTTAACAGCACAGCAGACACGCCGGAACACTATCAGTCAAAATGAATGTGGGACACCAACTTGATTGACGGATTTGAATGTCAGGTGGAAAGCGATGACCGGACCAGCGATACTTAAAGCTCTCCACGCTTTCGAGGGACTGATGAAGTGTAGGCGTTGCTGCCATTATCGCTTGACGCCGCACTTCTGCGATTGTCTCCCATAAGCAAAAATCCATCTTCCACACGCTCCTAGTTGGAACAGCGCACAATCTCAAAACACAGCAGACAAATCATGGAACGAACACCCAACAAAACAACTGCAGTCATCGAAAGGCTGACGCGTTTTCACGTCCATTCGGCATCGTCATTAACCTTGCTTAGCCGACAGATAAAATTTGAACGTCCCTCGCTATGCAGAACCTGCGGCTATGCTCAGTGTTTAGCTCGGTTCGCTCTTTATAATTGCTTTGGGTGATTCCGTGCTGACATCCAAGCGAATGCAGTCGCTGACCGGTCAGCGCTGACTGTTTCATCAGATAAAATTCTCACTTCTTGCATTCTTTGCATATCCACGATATTAAACTGACATACATCCGGTGACATAACACGTTGGCTACATTTGCAACCTGATGAATTTTCTAACTGCTGAGAAGATGACTCTCAGCTTCTTGACTTTCGCGGATCTCGCATTGGAATCATTTTTGCAGTGTTTTGTTTTTGCAGAGTTTTACAGTGTTCAATGAAGTCATTATTTGCGAAATCGGCCGGAATCGAAGCGGGTAAAGGTCAACCGAACCTTGATTCAATTCAGCCTAACATTCCAATCCAACAACTTTGGTCACGGTATGATATTCCGACTCAAAAGAGATAACGTTATCATCGAGAAGAAAACAAGTTATTCAATCAAGAAATCGAAATTCACTTATTGAAATGGACAAATTGTTTTCAGTTTGAACTGAGTCGGCTAAGAACTGAGTCGGCTAAGTGACCAAACTTTTGCATGATTTGAACCTTGATCCATTGGCAACTAGACGGAAGGTGCATAGGTTAAACCTGTTTTGCGACATTATTTCCAAGTCCCTTAACTGTTGTTTGCCGATCTGTTATTCTATCAAACCCAGTCAACGTCAAACAGACAAAGGCCTTGCTGTTTCCGCTCCAATTTTTAAAACTAATGTGATCTTCAATTCATGTTTTCTTAAAACCATCAGGGACTGGAATGGTCTCCCCTCGACCTCAAAATTCATCTCCCGCGCTCGCATTTCCCTCGGCGTCGCACCTCTGACTTGAGTTTTTTTCCGACTTTTTCTGCAAATGTTGATTAGTGTTTTGTTTGCTTTTTTTTAATGCTTGACGAGGCCATAACTGGTCCTGATATATCTGTGTGTGTTTGTGTCCTGTCACCAGGTCATTTGTGACAGTATTTGACGATAATAATAATTTTTTTTTAATAAGAATTTACGAGTATACAGTTTTAGATCAGATAACATTAACTAAAAACAGGGCGCGAGGAATGCTTCATGAGTTAAAATGTTTTTCGCAGAACCAGAGCAGGTGCCCTTTTTATCATTTGCTTAATAATTTTATCCATATCTTTCATTTTCGCAAAAAGCTGATTGGTTTTTTAATTCAAAGGCAGATCATTCTTTGAACAAGACTTCGATAGAAATAGACCTATCAAAACCTAGACCACATGCAACGCCATGAAGTCAGAAAACGCATCGATTGTTCGGCATTGTTAGATCCGCAAGGATCACAATTGCGATTCAGTGAAATTATCATTAAAAAATTCAGAATGGGTGAAAAATCAACACTTTTGAGATTACATTTCTTACGGATTATGTAGATTTCACAATGGAAATGGTAACGTTGTCAAGCATAAATTCGTGGACACAGAAATGACGCAGTGATTCTGATTGCTGGCAAGACAGGAGATACAAGGTAAGCCTGATGCTAGAAGCACAGCAAATGATATTCGCAATTAATTGGATTAATCTGGGATATGATTACCTGGTCTAGTTTTTTTAGGTTTTGTTTAACTTCGATTCTTGATAGATAGTGATCACATCCTGGCGGATGACCCGTTTTCTCGTCCCATTCCTAAGAGATGACAAATATTCATACACTGAATACAACTACTAAAATCTGTCTAGCTACTGTTTTTTTTATTATTGTGACGATGTAAAGTACGATGATAAAGTACGAGTAGAGATGAATTGACTTGTGCAGTCAATTCATCTCCACTCGTACTTTATCATCGTACTTTATCAGCCAATCCTCTCCACATCCGACTCTATTATGAGGTTGCAGCAAGACCTGAACTCAATCTCAGAATGGTGCTCAAAGTGGTGTGTGTCAGTCAACATCACAAAATGTATTTCAGTAGTTTTCCGAAAGGGCCGAACGAGGCCTTCTGGAACGGTTGTGCCATCTCTCAATTACAGCATTGATGGAGTGACTCTTAATTCATCCGACTGTGTCACTTATCTTGGAGTACTGATCACTTCTACCCTTGACTGGCCCCAGCACATTGATAACGTGGTTTCCAAAACTCGCCGGGTTCTTGGATCACTACAGCGTAATCTTCGTAATTCCAACTCTAATGCGAAACTTAAAGCTTACAAGGCACTTTTTCTACCATATCTTGAATACCATATCTTGATTACTCATCAGGAAGAAATTCACACTCGGGGAATTTTCGCCCTCGGGGAAAATTTCACCCTCGGGGAAAATTTCACCCTCGGGAAAAAATTCAGGGTCGAAAATTTTGTACTCAGGAAAAAATGCACCCTCGGCGAAATTTCACTCTCGGGGAAAATTTCACCCTCGGGGAAAGTTTCACCCTCGGGGAAAATTTCACATTCGGGAAAAAAATTCACCAGCGTCGAAAATTTTATTCTCAGGAAAAAATGCACCCTCGGCGAAATTTCACCCTCGGCGAAATTTCACCCTCGGGGAAAATTTCACCCTCGGGAAAAAAATTCACCAGCGTCGAAAATTTAACACTCAGGAAAAAATTCACCCTCGGCGAAATTTCACCCTCAGGGAAAATTTTGCCCTCGGGAAAAAAATTCACCAGCGTCGAAAATTTTATACTCAGGAAAGAACAAAATTCACCCTCGGGGAAATTTCGCCCTCGGGGAAAATTTCACCCTCATTGTTCATTTCACCCTCGGGGGAAAAATTAACCAGCGTCGAAAATTTTATAATCAGGAAAAAATTCACCCTCGGGGAAATTTCGCCTTGGGGGAAAATTTCACCCTCGGGGAGAAAAATCACCCGCGACGAAATTTCTATATGCCTACTCTGGTAGAAATTCATCCTCGGTGATTTGTAGCCAGCACGCTATCAAGGATGGGTGTTGTAATCATGATGTCATTCCCAAGGATATTAATCCCGGGGGAATAATTTCATCCTCGGGAAAAATTCATCCTCGGGGAAAAATTCAACACGGGGACAATTTCACCATCCTGAAAAAATTTCATTGTCGGGGAAAATTCATTTGACCGTCAAAAATCAAATTGATGTGTGAATGGCAACTGACGATCAAATTAGTGTGACAAGCCATGATATGACGGCCCGCTTTCTGGCTATGCAAGAAAACCATCCTGCTTACTTGATCATGCTAATTTGACGGCAAACTGCGCACCAACGATCAAGTAAGTGTGTCATGCTAATTTGATCGTCTGTGGGGGCCTCAAAATGTCATCCCACCAGCGTACTTCGTCCCCATATTCACGTCAAAGGAACTCTGCTCGTCGGAAGCCCTATGTGGAATGATTCCCATTTTTCTGATCCATCCGCAGGGGGTATGGTAATTTGGTCCACAGTTCGTTAGGGCCAACGATCGATTGGACCAATTATCATGTGGTCCAATGCGTTCAGATTTCCGACATAGACGTGTCAGAACTAAACTAACCTTGCCAACCTGACCTTACCTAACCGAACCCTAACCTAACCTATCATCTAACCTTACCCAACCAAACAGGATTTCCGAAAGCACCTCCGACATGGACGCTTTTCACATCGCAGATTTCTCCAATTGGTCCAATTGATCATTGGCCCGAACGAACTCTGGATCTGGGCCGGTCCGCCGCAAGGATGCCTGTTGAATTTTTTCCGACAACATTTTTTCTATTTTTGGATTTTGTCAATGTGCGATATTTGGCTTTTGAATCATCTTGTACCAGAAGAGGCAAAATGGTCGAAGACTGGTCGAAGTTACCAAAAGAGATCTTTGTTCACGAAAAACTGAAGCCTTTGCTTGGAGTTTTTATCAATGAAGCCAAAAAGGCGCACACATGCAGATGAATGCCTGAGCTCAGTTTCCTCGTGAATTTTGCTTCAGTTTTTCGTGAACAAAGATCTCTTTTGTGCCGTCATATCATGGCTGGCCGTCATATCATGGCTTGTCACACTAATTTGATCGTCAGTTGCCATTCACACATCAATTTGATCGTTTGGCGGTCAAATGAATTTTCCCCGACAATGAAATTTTTCAGGATGGTGAAATTGTCCCCGTGTTGAATTTTTCCCCGAGGATGAATTTTTCCCGAGGATGAAATTATTCTTCCGGGATTAATACCCTTGGGAATGACACATGAAATACTCATCCTTGGCAGCGTGCTGGCTACAAATCACTGAGGATGAATTTCTTCCAGAGTGGGTAAAGAGAAATTTCGTCGCGGGTGATTTTTTTCCCCGAGGGTGAAATTTTCCCCCAGGGCGAAATTTCCGCGCGGGTGAATTTTTTCCTGATCACAAAATTTTCGACGCTGGTTAATTTTTCCCCCGAGGGTGAAGTTAACCCTGATGGTGAAATTTTCCCCGAGGGCGAAATTTCCCCGAGGGTGAATTCCTTTCTTTCCTGAGAAAAAAGTTTCGACGCTGGTGAATTTTTTCCCGAGGGTGAAATTTTCCCCGAGGGTGAAATTTCGCCGAGTGTGCATTTTATCCTGAGAATAAAATTTTCGACGATGGTGAATTTTTTCTCCTAGGGTGAAATTTTCCCCGAGGGTGAAACTTTCCTCGAGGGTGAAATTTCGTCAAGGGTGCATCTTTTCCTGAGTATAAAATTTTCGACGCTGACTTTTTTCCCGAGGGTGAAATTTTCCCCGAGGGTGAAATTTTCCCCGAGAGCGAAATTTCCCCGACAGTGAATTTCTTCCTGAGTAAAATTTTCGACGCTGGTGAAATTTTCCCGAGGGTGAAATTTCCCCCGAGGTTGAATTTTTCCCCCAGGGCGAAATTTCCCCGATGGTGAATTTTTCCTGAATATAAAATTTTTGACGCTGGTGAATTTTTTCCCAGAGGGTGAAATTTTCTCCGATAGTGAAAATTGCGCCGCGGGTGAATTTTTCCCGAATGTAAAATTTTCGACGCTGGTGAATTTTTTCCCCGATGGTGAAATTTTCCCCGATGGTGAAATTTCGCCCCGAGAAAACCCGATGGTGATTTCGCCCTCGGTGAAGCGAGGGTACTAACCTGTTCCCCCTACGAGGACAAACATGCTCGCCGTGGGCCCCGGCCTGCCATATAAACTCGCGGCAGCATTCGGAAATTCGCGTTCAGGGACTGGGGCAGAACGGACTGAGGCAGAATTTTTTGTTGGCCTCTGTCCACTTCTGCCCCAGTCCGATTCTGCCTCTGACTTATTCTGCCTCAGTCCCATTCTGCCTCATTCCCATTCTGCCTCCGTACCATTCTACCTCAGTCCTATTCTGCCCAATCCAATCCTGCCCCAGTCCCATTCTGCCTCCATCCCATTCTGCCTCAGTCCCATTCTGCTCCAGTCCCATTCTGTCTCCATCCCATTCTGCCCCAGTCCCATTCTGCCTCAGACCCATTCTACCTCTGTCCCATTCTATCCCAGTCCATTCTATCCTTGACACTGGTCCCATTTAAATTTAAATAGGGTGCCCCTGAAAGGACCGATTTTTGCTCTTTCATAGGTGCCCGCTTTCGCGGCTCCCTATAGGCCCTGTTAGGGCTCAATTTTTTTGATAAAGGCTGTACACACAATGGGGTTTTTCTTGCCCAAGCTCGGGTTTGCTTAGGTTTGGAAAACCTGCGGTCTGGGTTAGATTAGGTTAGGTTAGGGATACCTGCGGCATGGGTTAGGTTATGTTGGGAAAACCTGCGGCTTAGGTTAGGTTAGATTAGGAAAACCTGTGGCTTGGTTTAGGTTAGTTTAGGTTAGGAAAACCTGCGGCTTGAGTTAGGTGAGGTTAGGAAAACCTGCGGCTTGGGTTAGGTTAGGATAACCTGCGGGTTGGGTTAGGTTAGGTTAGCAAAACCTGTGGCTTGGGTTAGCTAGGTTAGGAAAACCTGTGGATTTGGTTAGGGTAGGTTAGGTTAGGAAAACAGTAGATAGATGTTGACAGCGTTGGCCCAAAAAATGAAATAACCCAGGTCAAACGGGAAAAGTAAAAATCACAAGCATCAGAACCGCCGCCAGCAACTTCCAAGCCCCGCGCTTCAGTGCTCCGCGCTGGAGTCGTGCATGCGACCCTTCCAATTAAGTCTATGTTGCAAAGCTCTGGAATAGAAATCCAAGGATCCCCTTCACCCTAATCCAAATGTCCATCGCAGAAGTGAGACTGGCAACAGGCACAACCTTCAGGTTTCAGCTTCGCAGCTGTGTCACCCTAGCCGGTCGTTTAACAGCAAATCGGGCTCCTTCTAGGATGTCCAATTTATTATGTCCTGGAAAACGCCTTAAGCGAAAAGCCCATGGGCCGCTTTGTCCGACCATCCTACATAAATCGACCTTCTTGCGTTGAAACGCTAAAGCAATAACTCTAGCAATGAAATTAAAATGTTTACAACCTTCCAAAAGCAATTATTCCAGCGCGAATATTGGAATTCAGTATGATGCCAATTCCTTGGCCAGCAGCGCATTACGCATCAAGCCTATCTCATAGCGAGAGTGGCCAAACACAGCTAGCCTAGTCTATACATGTAGATAGCTGCAGAGAAAACGTTACTCTGAAAGGGGAGAATTTGAGATGGCTAATACACTTGACACTTGTTCAAAAAGGTACTGCTGAGTTGCGAAAGTTGAATTGGCGTTTCAATATCACTGTGTAGGGTGTAGGCATAATAAAATCCTAAAAGGGTCGCATTAATTAGCCTTTTATTCACTGAAGCGTAAAGTAAAACCAGCCAGTTAAAGTATGCGTTTTAGTTGTGAATTTAATAGCATGCAGCTGCACGGGGGATTCTGTTTAGAACATGGGCAATGCGCGTGACTCACTCATTTTATTGCCTAAATGGCCAGATGGTTACAATCTATAACTTTCCCGCATGTTAAGAATCAGGAGTCAGTCTGGAACCTACAGTGTGATTTTAAGGTGACACTTCTCTACAGTAACCCGGTGGATGAAACTTGAAAGGTTTCACAGACGTGGAAATAGTGCATCGAATGAATATAAGGCGATGTAAATCATGTTTGTCCATCAGTATCAAACAAGATGCCAATGAGACATTTCCGGGAATCTTCTTTGTGCATTGTTTAACTACGGAAAGAATAATAATCTGCATCGATTTGTAATCATTCTTGAAATAATATTAACCATCGCCCTCCTTAATACGTGTTTTCTTGGAGGCTATTTCACATTTTTCATTCGCGATCTTCGTCAGAAGGAGAATGATGTACACCAAATTCTCTGTTCTTCACCTCTAACTTCATCTGGTGTTTCGGATAAACGATTAACCTTGTGCTCTCCGCAGAACTACCCGATTCTGTTCCGGATTCAGCAGATATTGTTCTCAGAAGCAAAACAAAAATTTGTAGCGAAACGGATCCAAAACTAAATTTGCACCTTTACCAATGGTAAAGACTTGTAAGCTTGAATGATTGGGTAGCGAAACAATTCAAAGAGAATTTTTTTTCTCTGATTTCACGAGTGTTCGTGTGTACGTTTCAAGTGCAAGAGACCGAAACAGATTTATTGATATCCACAATACGGAGGATACCATTATGCAGATAGAGCTAGATCAGTGGTTTCGCCGGTTTTCGTTGAGTGATTGGGTACATAATCTCTACGATGATGGATGCAACATCACAAGATCGAAATATCACTTCTGATAAGTTGGACGAAGAGTTAAATTCTAATTAAATTGGCTGCAAAAAACGCTTTTTCAGCGTCTAAAAATGCTATTTTGCACGTTTTCGGTCGTTCATCAAGCTCCGTTCAGGAAGTATCAGTATGGAGTCGAAGAAGACGAAACCAAGGAAGTCGCTCTCTTAAGGATCGGCGATTCCGTGCGAATGCAACAACAAGCAAAACCCGTTTGCGAGAGTTGGTGGTTTGACCATTTCTCCAGTCTCGCTGTTGACGATGACGTAGGCAAACGATACTGGCACATGGATTGCTTGAATTTGTGTGTGGCTCTTATTATCCGATTGGGCACAGCCATGAACTGGAATGGCCATCGTCTCAAAATCTGCGTAGATGGCGTATGGGATCGGTTGGTCGTTCAGATGATTCTTGAACTGCAGGATCTTTTCCTTCTCGTCGGCATTTCTGTTCTTTGGATTTTGTGTTCTTTGCACAAAACTTCATGTTTTCGAAGAAAAGATTTCTTGAGAACGATGGAGGCAGGAAACGCAGTAGAAACACCGTCCATCGTGTTTTGTGAGGTGTGACAGGAAACTGTTGAGATCCGTTATGAGGCAGTAATGCTGCTTGGACTCAAACGGCGTTTGATCCTGACCACTTATCAACAGGAGGTTGACATGAGTTGGCTTGCCATGATCAAGGAATTTGGAGATGTATATCGGAAAGATTTCTTCTCCCGTATCTGTTGCACCGAACACATTGACTGATATTGGATTCTGCTTTTCGAATTTCTTGATATCGTTGACTTTCATTGGAAAGGAGAGTCCGTCTAAGTTCAGTTGTTTATCCAGTCCTCGATAGTTCGACACCATGTACCTCTTGCTGATGTTGGGGTTCAAAGCTGACAGAATGCAGTACTTGAAGCAGTAGGAGTCATCAAGATTTCGCACATTGATAAGGTAACGGTTATTCTTCAGTTTCGGTGGTAAAGGGATAAAACTGCTACCAGAGGTCTTCATGAGTGGCGCGTACTTTGCGATTCCAATCCTGATCTGAAGAAGGCGATTAAGTGTCCAATTGCTTCCTCTTTCCAGAAAGTCCCCGAAAGATTTTAGAATCTTTTCTTTGGCTTCCTCCATCTGTCCTTTTACTTTAGTGTTGCACAAGGATACATAACATTTACTACGATGCCAGGCTTGAATTACGTCCATCTCATCCAGACTTCTGCGATATTCCACTTGAACTTCCATCCACCACTTGAAGTTCTTAGATGCGAGGTTCTTTTGTCCTCGCCAGGCTTTCAGAAGTCGCCTCGCCAAGAATGATGCTCTTTTCAACGAGAACACGATATCTCTTGGATGAGATATTCTCAGTTGGAATAGCTCGGCTGCTCTTCGAAAACAACGATCTGATATCGTGACTCCTGGAGGAAGACTATGGTTGTCATGTAGCACACTATCCGAATCTGGATTTGCGGTATAGAACAATTGTTGGCAACTGACTTCATGCCGTTGAAGGTGCGATCCGGATTTAAATTTCTTGCCGCAGTGCTGGCATCCATGAACTGACGCAAAGTGAGTTTGCAATTTCAGTTTGGAAGTTAATTTGAAGTTGCAAATGTGGCAGGGCACTGAATAACATGAATGGTGTATTTTTGTAAGTTGCCATTCGTATAAAATGTCAACTAACATTTTTGGCATCTGTGTTTGACGGGGAGAACTGGACTTCTTGACGTTGCACTATCACTAATTCTGGAACTGAATTTTTTGCCTGACTTATAAGAAGATTCCTTTACTTTCTTGCACACTTTCAGCATCTTGGGTGAAGAAGCATCATCTCTCCCTGCACCATCACGGTCACATGACACAACATCTCTAGCCTTTGTGCTTCTTTTCCTCTGGACAACTGGAATTTCTGCATCCACGTCTGAATAAGTATCATAAGAAGGCAGAAGAGATTCAGATCACCCCAGTGGAAATCTTCTGGTGGAAATTCTCGATTCGGTGCATTTTATGGCTCAAGAGAACAATCGGTATCACTACCTTCAACATGAAAAGATAACTTTTGGGCTCATCACTTGTGGTAGTAGTAGGCGCTTTTACACATGAACTTGCCGTGGGTGGATTATCATCATCACCACTGTTCAAGTGAATATTCGGCCAAACAATCATGAAGGAAATTGATATCTGACTTAGCGTTATTTGCAGCATTTTCTCGTACGGAGCTCCAGGATTCCGAATTATGGAGAGAACGGAAATGGGCATTGCAAGAGGCTTTTCGTCCACCCAGTCCATTCGAATTAAAGTGTTTAGTAACTGAATTTCCACGAAGAATGAGTTTTCCTTGGCAAACTCTCGACTGATCGTGGTAAGATCATGTATGTCGTCGATAATGTCCGTCATTTTCCATCGTTGGCTGCCTTCCGAATCTTTATGATTGTTTTTTGAAGTAAAACACGTCCATCCTTCTTGACAAAACTACTTAGAACTTTGTCACGCAACAGTTTCAGATAATCGAAGAGATCGTAAACGTTTTTCCTGCTTCATCGACATATTTTGTAAGGTGTTGCTATCACGTTTTCGTTAAATCTTGATAAATGTCCGTGCGCCGGTGGGGTCGTTGGTATCACGTATCCGAATACTTCCGTTGCATCCCTGATATCGCGAACTATTCGAAAATCCACCTTTGAGCTTATCATTAGGCCATTTTGCGGAACCTCCTTCTTCGACTACTGGTTTCTTTTACTTAGCTGAAGAGGGATGACGCCATTCTTGTTCTGTTGATTGCTATTGAAATTCATTGTTCCGGCCTGCAAAAAAATGAAACTAAAATGAAGTTTGAATAAGCAATAGACAAATACTTATTTTCTCTAAAAGAGTTTATGTCTGGCAATGGAATTATCAAAGGATTTTAAAATGAAATGTGGCAGTTTTTCCTTGAGAACCTTGAAGCACAATGAAATAAGTGCTCAAGAGCTACAGATATATCTTTAATTCCTTGCCTCAATTGATTTCCAATGGATTATGATCGGGTTTGATTGTAAAGCTGATTCCAAAAATAAAGTAACCAATTGAAATGACCGGCACTGAGGAAAGGTGGTTAAATGGTCTAAAGAACAACAAGAGAAGGAAGTTGATAAACGTTATATCAATCTATTGTCTAGCAGCTGCGTGTAGCGGTATGATTTATCGAAACAAAAACTGAACCTCTTTGGCTAACTAATCGAACACTGATAAAGTTACACACTGGTTGTGACGCATGAAAAAAAATGTGAAAAACTAAAAAATTATAGCTCTATCAAGAATTCAGTTTGAATGATGAAACTCAAGTAAGCTGAAAAGAAAATGGAACTCACTTGAGTTACACTTCACAGGTATATGTTGGTCGTGAGCGGTCGTGACCGAAATCCTCTGACGAAGGGATCGCTGTTGAAGATTCAAAGGATGATTGAAGCACGGTCGCAAAAGAATCGAAACTTTCACTTCTTGATGCAGTACAGAACAGGAGAAACTTTTCTCTAGCTGATCAGAAGGTTGAAGTTACATGGCTAGAAGCGCACACGCAATTCGCCTTTTATACGGCCTTTCTGCTTGAATAAACAAGAAATTCGGTATGACCAACCCTCACAAGTAATGATACCATCACAAAGTTACATGTCGCGTTGTGCAATGGATAATTCTCAATCAACTGTTTAGGCTTTCTTTTGGTTTTGGATGAGTCATCATCGAGATTGCCCTCCCGCACGTGCAACGTCTCCCAAGGGAGTCGTTTGGAGCGGTCTGCTACTGATATTATCCTGCGAAGTAATAAAATTTGATTAATGCCACTGTAAATTTATTTAAATGACATATCATAAAGCTTTCCCGCTTTTTCACCTCCACATCTAAACCTAGCCATCAAGCCTTTTAGGCTAAAACGTGACATTCAACCACATGAAATAATCCCTACGCAGCTGCATGTAATTAAATCCGCAAATAAAAACCCATGAATCATGTTTAAATGTCAGGATTTATTTTTTGCGCTTCAATGAACAAACAGCTAATCAATGCAACCCTTTTAGAATTTCATCAATTGCACACCCAACAGAAAGCTCCAATTCACCTTCAGAACTCAGTAGTTTCTTTCCGAACACGTGTTAAGAGCATTAGTCATCTCGCAGACTTTCCATTCTCCTTTAGTTAGATACAGTATAAACTAGTTGCGCTCCCACCATCCCGCATCTGCATACATGTGCACAGGACGATATATATATCATCGTATATACCATCGCACTTGCCGCATCGACGCTCTCTGATAATCCATCCCCTTGTTCCGCCACTGCTACCCTCGCAGTTTCATGTTAAGCTTCGATCCGTGATCCGATAACAGCACACGTGTCTGGCTGCGCTGGATTTTGATTACCTACGACTTTCTAATATTCGTACCGGAATAATTGCTTTTGGAAGGTTGTAAAAAAATTTAATTTCATTGCAAGAGTTATTGCTTTAGTGTTTCAACAAAAGAGGGTGGATAGATTCGGCATGTATGATGGATGAAGCTGCCCTTGGGCTTTTCGCTTTAGGGGTTTTCCGGGTCATAATTAATTGCATATCCTAGAAGGGAGCCGATTTGATGTTAAACGACCGGCTGGGGTGCCAGAGCTGCGAAGCTGAAACCTGACGCTTGTGCCAATTGCCTGTCTCACTTCTGCTACTGTCTACTGAGGGTGAAGGCAATCTTTGGATTTCTATTCCAGAGCTTTTCAGCATAAACTAAATTGGAAGGGTCTCATGCACGACTATAGCGCGTAGCACTGCAGCGCGGAGCTTGGAAGTTGCTGGTGGCGCACCGATGCTTGTGATTTTTACTTTTTGCGTTTGACCTGGGGTTATTTCATTTTTCGGGCCAACACTGTCAACATCTATCTACTGAAAACCTGCGGCTTGGGTTAGGTTTGGTTAGGAAAACCTGCGGGTTGAGTTGGGTTAGGTTAGGAAAACCGGCGGCTTGGGTTAGGTTAGGTTAGAAAAACCTGCGGCTTGGGTTAGGTGAGGTTAGGAAAACCTGCGGGTTGAGTTACGTTAGGTTAGGAAAACCTGCGGCTTGGGTTCGGTTAGGTTAGGAAAGCCTGCGGGTTGAGTTACGTTAGGTTAGGAAAACCTGCGGGGTGGGTTAGGTTAGGGAAACCTGCGGGTTGGCGATGCCGTAAAAATGCCGAACTGCTGATCTGAGACGTTTTAGTTGAATACAGGGTGGAATTGGGCTATGAAAGGAATACACGTATTGGGGTAACTTTTTGTAATTGATTATTGTCGTGAGTCCTATGTTTGGCAACAAGATTCGTGAGGAACAACCATCCGCGCAGCTGCCATCAGCCATAATGGCAAATGAAGAAGAAGAGGCGCAAAAACGAGTTAAAACCCCAGATAGAAAAACAAAGCTCAATTACAAAATGCTCACTCCGATTATGAGCACAAAGCGCACTTTGTGCAAAAAGCTGATGTGGTGTTGCGTTCTTGTCCAAAAGGCTATGTCGGTGGAAGAACAGACCGCGGAACAAACAAACTGTTGGATTCCGTGATGGTCTGGACATAAGCTTCACCTCGAGGGCCATTGTGCAAATCTTTTGTTGTGGGAAGTATTAATTTAGATAGATTGAAGCGTTGATCAGACCCACATGTTTTGTCTGACAGAATGAGCAGCAGAAACTCACACGGCTTTATCATCCCGAAACTTGCACAAAAAGCTTTAAGACCCACCTACGCGTGAACTCGTTTGACCTGAGTTGTGTTTTTTGCAATGCGGTAAGTGAGCGCGGTCGTTCAGATCAAACGCACTGATATTGTTTTCACGGAGAACGCGAAGAAGGCTATGGACGTCATCAGACGTGGCCTTATCCGGCGCGTCCCTTTCTCCAACTCCCTTCCGAGAGACATCCTTCACAGAGATTATTGCACGGAACTTCTGCATAAGGTTCAAAATTATTGTAGAAACAACGGTCTTGGGGCGGTCAGGGTGGCGTGCGAAAAACACATATGGTTCACCTCGGCTGCACTCCGGTGATTTTCTCCCATCGAGAGAAAATCTCAGTCCGTGAGCGATGCACACAGATCGGTGTCAGCGAGTTCCGATGACCTTCAAAAAACACATGAATCGCCCTTGCGACATGATCGGAATTGCAAGCAGGGAAAGTAAACTCGCCCGATGGATATTGGGAATTGTCATTTGCGCAGGTTCAGGAACACCCTGCACAACACCTGAACTGGATTGCTAATCGATGCGGGTCAAGAGAGTTCACGCGTAGTGTTGGTCTTGAACCTATTCGTATATGTAGACCACGGAATGGCCCGTCAGAACAGCAAAGTGTCACGAAAACGTCTGGGAAAGACTTTGAATTAGCAGAGCAAGCTAGGGTTACTAGAAACGACATTTATCCCATCGGTACATTGAAACTAATAAATCCGAATCTAAGTCAGTGCACATGAGCTGAATGCGGTCTTCTGATAATTGGCTGAATCAGAAAATGATGAGTCATCCGTTTGGGAAATATTTCACACAAACGCCTTTGCCGACGAAGCTCCCGGATCTTGCATGTAACTGGAAAATGGTGAAGTGCACCTGAAATGTGTAAATGGTGGTTCCCGATTGGCTCAAGTCGGATGTGATGAGTCACCTGGAGCGACTGGTGCTAAATGCAGGCTCTCCATTGGCAAAAACCGGAGGTGATGAGTCATCAGCGTGCGGGGTAATTACGCCAGACCTCCTTCATCTGTGTTGTCCATTAGCCATTTGTAGGCATTTGTCACCAGAAAATGTTCACAAACAATGCGACATTATAATAAGGGTTATATCAACGCACTTATACAACTAGACAGTTTGAAACTACCACAGCAAGAGTCTTGATGAGGATGAGGCGATTTGCATGCAAAAGCATAAAATTACTCACATTATACTTCATTCTCCAGGCCGGTGATAATTTGACTACACGATATTTCTTCACTCCGTCCTTGCTGTTAGGCATTTCTCTCTGTAAAGCAATAGTATTAATTTATTGTATTGTATTAATTTGTATTAAATTTTATTAATTTTCTTTGGAGACACCCTTCTGAGCCACAGCAGGAATATGTACCCGAGCATACGAATTAGGTACTTTTTATATCCGTGAAAACTGAGCAGTCTTGGTACATCAAAACAATTTCAGTTGAATATCCTTGTCAAATAACACAATCGATTGTCGAAGGTAGGTATTTTCAAACTGTGAATTACAAAAAATGCCGAAACTCCAACTTCTTTCTTTGAAAGACAGGCAAGATATCGCATTACTCGGCCACTGAATAATTAGCGAGCAAAGCGAGCTCTTCGATGCCGCTTTTCGATTTCATGTCGACAGGATTCCGGGAGGCTTGTTTTCGAAACCTACCGAAATCGCAGGTGCACTGACGTCATATTTTTATTGCAGACGCTCTTCAAGCACATTTGATCAAAGGCAGACTGGAAAGCGATTTCGGTAGCTGCATCGGTGGTCTAGTGGTCAAGGCATTGGACTGCTAATCCGACGCATGGGGATCGATTCCAGTTGGCGTCAGATTTTTTTTTCAGATTTTTGCGGCTTGGGGACTTTTTGCATTTTTATTGTTGGGGGACACCAGGCGATGGTCGGAAACCCAGAGTGGGTCAAGGTGGGGTAGGAAAGGTTAGGTCAGGTTGAAATAGCTTTAACATTTTTTTGTTAGTAGTGCAAAATGTTGTTTTAGTTGCAATGAAGTCAGTGCAACCTGCGATTTCGGTAGGTTTCGAAAATACGCTTCCGGGAGAACGGGAAGAGCTATTCCAATTCAACTTTGAAGTGTGACAGTTTGAGGCAAGGTCGGTAAACGTATTAAAGGAGGTCGTCTCAATGGAGGGTTTTCCGAGTCGTGTTGTTATTGGTTGTTCATTTGTGACGTAATTGGTGGAAAAGGCAGAAATCAACCAACACAGATTTCGGCGGTTGCTGTTAGGTTTTTGAACAAAATCATTTTCGATTGTGTTAAAAACGCACTTTTGCGGCATGAACTTGGTTGTTTTGCTTGAAAAATGAACCATTTCGGGAACAAGGGCCAATTGGAGGACAGAGGCACAAACACGTGATGGGCACAAATGGTGACTCTGATTGCAACAGACTGGAACGATTTCCCAACCCATTTCAAGAGCAATGCACGCTCACAGTTGAAAATTCCGAACTCGCCATAAATGTGTAAGAAACAAGAGAGTTCATGAAGATTTTTCGGTAGCTCAGTTGTTTAGTTCGTCTGCATTTTTTACATTGGTGGATTGGAAGGTCGTGGGTTCAAATCCCGGAGTCGTGAAAATTTTTCAAAACGGAGCATAGAAGCGAAATTGAAGTGAAATCTTTTGGCAGGATCATGAACAAGATGCGCGGTTCTCCAAGTTAACTTTGAAAATCTGTGAGTAGGTTCTGCGACCAGATTGTAACTCTGACATGATATAAATTCTTCGAGCGGGTTCCAAACGCGATGATGATCGACGAAAACAGAAAAGAGAAAAACACGTGATGCGCGCCCTTTTTGGTAATCGATAAAATAAACTAGTGGGCCCTTCGGGCCCACTGGTCCGATTTGTCTGAAAATACTGGGATTGCTCGCCGCAACACGAATGTGCCATCCACTTCACCACAACGCCGGAACAGACGGACGTAAACGTCCCTTGGAACGGGGAACCGCGCCCCCTGGTGAAAAGATATACTTTTCAGTCCGAGTGGCGTTAGATCCGAAAATTTGAACTCGAAAAACATTCGAGGTTGAATCAATGCGATCTTAAAAAACCATCCGATCTTAAAAACATACAAACTTAGTCGAATCGAACCTATCCGAACCTAACGAAAAATTCAAAGGAAAAATACCCACCGCCTGCTTGATTTTCTTCCGGGCTTTTCTTCCACGGCTTTGCATCAAAGGCCGTGAAAATCTTCATGACAAGTTTTTCCTGCCGATTTTCTGCCGAAATTTTAACAAATGCTTTTTTTGCTTTGTAAAAACCAAAATGCTTTTTGTTAATTTCTTTTTTTTGCCATATGGCAGGCCAACTGTGGAAAACTGATCGTTGAAATTTATTTGTTTGTTTCTCACATGATTTTCGCGCGTTGATTATGTAGCTGGCTGATTTTACGTGGACGTTCATGGAAAGTGACAAAATATCAATGCAAGTGTTTCGTCCAGATCTTTTGAATTGTCTCTGTTCTCTCTGGAAAAAATTTTGCTTTTCCCTGGAATCGAAGCGGGACCTTCCGCTCATGACATCGGCTTTTCCGAAATAACGGTGACGGTACCATTACGCTACTGAGTCCATGCTTTTCCGCACTTTGAATTGTCGGTTTTATTCTTCTGTCGCATTTTTCCAAATTCCCAAGTTGGCCCAATCGAGCATGCTTGGTTTTCATCCAGCATTGCCGTCAGATGCTGTCAGCAATCATGACTGCTTGGCATCACGCTTCCCAGAATCTTGATTCAGTGGGGATACCTACTGGAGCCCCGATCTCATCACAGCAACACCGGCGCATGATGAGATCCACGCTTTGACAAGGAGAATTCACAACATAAGAGTTAGAGTGAGCCCCTAGGACAAATTACTTTACGAGCACCCTGTGCGAAGCGTGAAAGTGAAAAAATAACGGTTGGATATGGAAGGTGCATGTTTTGACTGTGTGTATGTTGAAAATGAGCCGTATGGGCCAAGGAAAATATACTTTTTGGGGAGAATCCCTGCCCCTCCCGCAAAGAAATGCAGTGTTTTCGGCTGTTGCAAAGGCAGAAGGAATAATTTGTTTCATGTGGTCATGCTTCAGGGAGTTTGATGATATCAATACGAGTCCGTTGCATGCTCATGGCCCAATGGGTCAGCTGGGCACTGCGTTGTCCCCTGGAGGGCGAATATCGGCGATCCACATGTCCAGAGGCCCAAATATGCCATATGACAGCCTAGCAAAGGGATGCCACATGTTGGTTGCGGCACGAGCCATCATGTGGCAACGCATTAAACCGGGAATGCAATCAATGTTCCATGCACAGGGGCGTGGAGAGATTTGGAGAATTGCGGAGAATTATGAATATTTTACGGTTTTCGTCTTGTGGTCAAAGGCCACCAAAGAGTGGTCATCATCAGAGAAATTCCAAGCAGAGCCGCTGGTTTTTCCAGCTTCGACTGGTGTTCAAAATCGCGCTCTGACGGCCGCAACGGCAGGGAACGGGTCACCCAAAACATCACAAAACCCATCCACACGGATTTTGAGAGATGGTAGATTAATTCTCCAAAAATGGAGAAAACGTTGAAAAGGAACTCCAGCGCAAAAAGGCAGGGCAGCTTGCACCCAGCGTGTTCCTTCTCTACGCCAACGCTTCAAGCGGCTGCCAAATGTTCAAGTTTGAAATGAGACGGAGGAAACCATAAAATATCCCGTTACAATCGAGTGGGTTTCTCAGATTTTTATCTCGCGGGATTTCCTTTGCCGCATTGTGGCGCATCAGCCAGATGCTTATAGGCGTCGGATAGGTTTCTTTATGAAGATTTTTATCTGGAATAATTTCTTCTGCTCCGTTAATTGGGTCTACACCCTTATTTCGGAACTTCCGAAAGGAGCTCTTCCGTATACGTTCGCATTAATCCGTTTAAAACGGAAATCTCAATTTACAATGAATGCTGGTACTCTTACACCCGCACCTCTGGATTTCGGATATCACGGAGTTGAACTTCTCCCGGGTATATTTTTCAATGTTTTATCTTTTAGTTCTTCCATCTTCCTTCTCTTCTCTGTTCAAATCACACAGGCCATATTTATGTCACCACACATTCCCGTTTTGTCTTGTCAGTTCCGGCGGCTCATTTTGAATTAATATTTTCTGCTGAGTTTTCTGTAAATTGTCTTCAAATAATCTCAATTGTCTTAAAATTTCGCAGTCCATATGATGTATAACCTAACACACTTTCAACTGTGGAAGTGGCCGCAATCTTGGCCCTGTCAATTGTTTCTGACAAGCGACAATTTTCGCCACTCAGAAGCAATTGCCGGGGGCAAGGTCCCACTGGAAGGACAAGGTCGCAGAGGCAAGCAACGACACAGTGACGACCATTTTTAAATATTTTATACTTCTTTAGCCCTTTTCATATTCGTATTTCCTTTGCTGATCCAGTGATTTTCTTTTTTGGTTACGTGGCAAACACCCGACAAAGAAGTTGCGAGATTTTGTCGGGCGTTTGTCGCCTGAAAATTGCATCGAGAACGTTTTTTGTCAAATTCAAAGTCAGTCGCCCTACAGACCTTGAAGTCACCACGCAGATATCGATCTAAAAACTGTTGCGAAAAAGTTCTCATCGAGAATTGAGTGGGAACTCGCAAACTGGCGATTTGCATTGCACCTGAGTACTTTCCGATTGCATACTTTCAATGGGCAAAGGGGCGACAGCCATTGGACATCTTCATTTGGTAACACTGTGATTGTTAGTTGTTCCGATCGATAATAATCTTCGTTATATTGTTAATTTTCATCGTGAATAAATCGTGGGGACATTATTTTAAATTCAACCTGGAATTATTTCTCGAGCAAGAGTTCAGTGAACTCGGACGTTGGTTTTCAGATCCCGTGTGCTAACTGAGGACCCGCAGGGAGCGTCACTTCAAGCAACCTTTTAAAAAGAACTGATCACGGCTCCAATGACGGTCCGAAATTGTGGTTCCCCAAGGCGGGGCCTTTGCGTCACCAATCCGTCCAATTCCCTCGCCACCACGTCCATCACGGAAACGAAAAAACCGAGGGAATTGGTGTTGCACTAGATGTCACTATCGTAATTTCCGCAAAAGAAAGTACTGCAGTGTGTGCAATGTCGGCCGTCATTGGAGCCGTGATCAGTTCTTTGCAATGACTGCGAGGCCAAACGAAGAAACACCACAACCCCACTTCCATTGCACTATTCCTGTCGATACCGTAGATATTTGATGAGTTTTTTTCCGCCTTGTCACTTCATACCCCCCCAAATGCAAGAAACATTTTTTTTCGAAGGACCTTTTTGCTGTTTAATGTCAACCTTTTCTTTTCATTCTCTTTCACGATAGTTCTGGATTGATGCCAAGATGTTTCGTGTTGTCGGCCTTGTTTTTATTTGCTCAGCACTTACCACTGTGTATAGTGCCGAGCTGAAGGTAGCCATGACCTCTGGGGTCACGTTTCGCAGCCTGCCCTTTATCGTTCCGTATGAAACTTCAGCGCCTCTTTACTTCAAATCTGCCTGGACATTTCCTGGATCATCATCAGAGCCCTCGACACATCCCCCTTCCCGCTCTGTTCAGTCTTCCACTGGTCACGGTCCAGATCATATTTTCCATCTTCCCCAGGGATTACCTACCAACGTCACTTCGAATGTTTCCTTCTCTCCGGATCACCTTATCGATTTCCCCGGCCAGACTGCCATTCGACAACGTAGAGGTCTCGGCGATTTGGTGGCGAATTTTATGGACTATTGCTGCGATATTTTAAATCGAAACGCAATATCAGCGTTGTTTCTCAAAAACCCACAACTACATGGATATCTCAAAATGGTCAAGGACTCAGTTTCCGCCAACCACAAAATGCTCTTTGAGGTGCGTCAAGCATTCTCCAGTTTCAACAGTCACGTTAGAGAACGATTTCAAACGATTCAAGCAATCATGGACCATGTCACGAAACACCTTTCCGACATAAATGAAGAAATTTCTGACCTTCATCGAATTTTATATTCGGTGTTGCAAGGCATGATGTCACTTCACCGGGAGCTTTATTTCATCCACCGCAATCACACTTTTGCCGCTTGCCTTTCCAGACGTATTCCAATGGATATTGTGTCCCCATACATTCTACGGGACAATCTGTCTCGTTTGCAGCGGGATCTCGTAGCGCACAATCACTCATTGGCCATACCACTTGCGGACATATCTGCTTACTACCGGGTCGAAATCGCGGAATGTCATTTTACGGACCACGAAATTCTGCTCCATGTTAAGATTCCAATTCTTCAGCGCAACTGGAGATTATTTAGCATTGATGTAGTGCCCTTTGCCTATAAAAACCAGACATGTCGACTTCAGCTGGATGCAGAAATTATTGCTGTGGCAGAGGATACAGTTGTCATTCTGGAAGGGCGACATTTGCATCGATGTTCCCCTGGGTCAGCTTTGTGTTTGATCCCAACCCTTCACGCCGACGACATCAAGACGACCGCCTGCATTCGTCGATTGTTTGGACAATTGCCTTTGCGAGAGATCATTAACTTTTGCCCTATGGTTTGCCACCAGGATTCAACAGAACGAGTAATGAAAGCAGACGAAAACACCTTCGCCATCCTTCATTATCCCTCTCCCATTGAGATTGCTTGCTCCCATTTGCCGGCCCCCATTCGTCACCAATCCCCGGATATTGGATCCCTTTTGATCACCTTGCCATGCACCTGTACCATTCACCTTCATCCCTCTCAACCAGGGTCACTTCGGCATGTGTTTCCATCATTTCCCTGTGGATCGTCGCTTCTAGTCTCACCAAAGGTCGTCCACGTCATTCCCTTTCCTTGGTCTCGCCACCTGGATTCCATTATGGTTGTTCGTGAGGGACTTTTGCATGGATCATTCTATTCTGACCTCCATCACCTCCTTAACACGAATTGGACAGATGATATTCCCTTCTATAATTTCTCTGCGTTCTCACGAAATACGCAATTGCCGGACCCACCGTCCTTTGCATTTTCTGACGTACATATCTGGTCGTCCGGATTTTCGTGTCTGTGGATGTTCCTACTTACACTAGCGGTCCTGCATATCGCATTTTATGTGGGAGCTCTGAAGACCCCTTTTTGTCTGAGGTGTGTTTATCCTCGCCCTCGTCCATTTTTTTCGCCATCACTTACATTGGCGAATTGTAGCAACCAGATGCGACCCGTCCTGCGTGCTCGTTCATTCTCCATTCCCGCGCCAGTTTCCCCTCGTCGCAGCTCCTCTTCATCTCCAACCCTTGGTCATACCCCTGGATTCTAGTCGTTGCATGGGAAGGATGCTCATCATCAATGAACAGGAGCTCACGCTGTCTACATTTTATCTTTTTAGCAGCGTTGGAAGCTTCCGTGTTCTGGCGCACCACTCTTCTTTCTATACATGCATTTTCTGACACCCTGCCTGTCCAATTAATGTTGAGATCGGCATTATTTTGCTCGATTTCGCTGCAGTTTTCAGTGATGGCCGATGGTTTTGTTCAGGCTGCTTTCAGTGTGAATGGCATCACCATTTCTCTCTGAAATACCCATTCACACCCTGGCTTTAGGAGAGATGGTTGTGCGCTCAGCCATTGTTGCGCTGCGGAGCAGCCGGAATGAACACCAAGAGAGACGAGACGTTCGGTGAGAGAGTCTGTGATGCAACCCGACTCGCGAGAGACAAGCGGCCTGCATGAACAGGAGCAGTGATGCCACATCGCGGGTTTTCCCGCAAGATTCCGCTGGTTTTTGAGGTTCCTCGCGGGATAATTTTGACTTCCGTGGGTTGCGGGATTTTCGCTGGTTCGCCATTTCCGCGGTTTTTCCGCTTGTTTTGTGGCAGAAATTTTTGACCATATTTTTCATTCCTTCAACAGTCGATTTGGGCGAATTTCAGCCTTTTCGGTGTTCCAATTTGTCCTGGTTTTTCCCTTTGCCGATGAGATGAAACTAGGTCCAAGAAAATATGTCCACATTGTGACTCATTTTCCGATCTCTTGCGGGAAAGAACTGCGGTTTTTCGGCGGTTTTTGGACATTTTCCGCGGGTTTTCCGCAAGTTTTCAGAAGAAAATCGCCGCGGTTTTTCCGCTGGTTTTCAGAAGACAATCGCGCGGGCCACGTTGGCGCGGGTTTTAAAAAAATGATGTGGCAACACTGAACAGGAGAAGAACGCGGTGCAGGTATGTGTCGTTGTCCTGTTGCTCTGAAGTTTGTGATGTCATTTTTTGTGACTCTTCGAACTGGAATGGTCTTTCCAAATACTTTCCAAAGAATTTTTCAGTGCCCAGGTTGGCGGAGGCGCCATTGAGAGAAAATTTAGGGGACAAGGGGTTGATCCCAAGCGAAAAAATGCCAAGCCCAATGACCCCATTCAAAGCACGAACCGATGGCATAATCAACTGAACTGGCCCAATCATTTTGCAAAAATGGGAGGGGTGTCAAAAGGTTGGCCCGAAACGAAAAAAAAAATAATCAACGAAAAAAATGTCAAGCCCAATGAGCCAATTCAAAATACGAACGGACGGTATCGTCAACAGGCCTCTGGCCCAAGCATTCGGGCTCGGCCAGTTGCACTTTGCTAATTCAAGCTCGAATGTTTTCGAGTTCGAATTTTCGGATCAAACGCCACTCGGACCAAAGTACATTCGAACCAGGGGGCGTTCCCCATTCCAAGGGAAGTTCCCGTCTGTCTGTTATGGCGCTGAGGTGAAGTGGATGGCATATTCGCAGGCCCATATTGTCCAATGGGCACACTGTGCACAGGCCCAGGGGCCCGAGATGCAAATGTAGCCCGCTATTTTCACTTGCGGCCAAATATTGCGCGGAGGAGGCAAGCAGGGGCACCCGGCCCCCGCCTTTACTTATTTTTTCTTTTTTTTAGACCCAGTAGGGGTGCCTTTGAAACCCCATCAAAGTGCAGAGGGCCTGCTTTCAGAGCCGATATTTCCCCTCTTGAACCATTGCAAGGGGGTTGGGATTGGGATTGCAAGGGGGTTGGGATTGGGATTGCAAGGGGGTTGGATTGGGATTGCAAGGGGGTTGGGATTGGGATTGGGATTGCAAGGGGGTTGGGATTGGGGATCCACACGCTTTCGGACAAAATGATAAAGAAAAACATTTATTTTTTGCCACAATTAACAAACAAAATGTCAAAATTTCTTCAGCTTCTGGGGGACTAAGTCCCTCTGACCCACGGGTGCTCTGCCCCTTGAAACCCCGTGAAGCTCTGCTCCAGACCCCGTTATGCCTGCGGTGGGATCTTTTCCATGTCACTTTTGGTCCCCCAGTCATTTTTTGCAAAACTAGTCCGACTGTGAGATAAGTTCCAAAAGAATTACCTATAAAATGAACCCCTGGGCCCAACTTTCAGTTGTGCCCATGGCCCATGGGACCCTTCCGGCAAAGTGCTTTCCTTCTCTGCCAGAAATCGCAATTTGAAAGCACACATGCGAAAACTGCGATGTTCGTTGTCCACTGAAAAAGCTAAAGTGCAGTCCTACAAGAAACGTGTGCATGTGTTGTCCGTGTGGCCAATTTTGGCTTCAAGGGCCGAAAAATAGGTGTCCGCGTCTGAAACTGGGTGTCCGCACTGCCAATTCTGACTTTAGGGTGAATTAAGGCCGTCCGCGTCTGATAACATGTTACCGTGTGGCCAATTTTGGTTTCAAATTTTCAAGTTTCAAGTCTAATTCTGAACCATTTGATGTTCCTAATCTTTTGAGGGTTGGTCACAAATCACACAAATGAGCGGTTTTGGTTATGCCTTGCCTTGTGCATTGAGTTTCTCATTTTCAAGTGTTCCTTGCTTTCTATTCTGAAGTTTCAAATTCGAAAATTCTTTGCCTTCATTCTCGATTTGTGATCTCGGAAGGCCAGTCCATAGAAATGGCACAAAACCTGCTTTTCCCGACACCGATTTTTTTTTCTCTTTCAAAGTATTCAATTTTAACTTGGACCACCAGCACGTTCATGAATCCACGAAAGGGCATATATTTGGGTCATCACTGGCCCACTGGGCAAGATTAGTTACCCTGAGTGAAAGTGCATTTTCTCAGCTTTCAGCGCATACCAAAATGTTTCAAATCCGTTAAAAACTTTTGAAACCATTGCATTTTTCGTGAACACTCCTCCGATCAGGACCGGCGAACAACACGCTCCTCAATTGTTCTCGTTTCTCTTCTGGCAGTCCTCTGCATCTATGGCTCTCTTCGGTGTCTCTCTCGGTCTGTCGCTGATTTTTTCTCGCAAGCAGAGAGGAACGCTCAACCTTTTCTCTTGCGGCCTGGATTCACACTTTCTCAGTACAGTCTGTTCACCTATCCAAGGCGCCGTATGCCACAACCCACCTTCATTTGCCCGATGATGTGCCACTGCGACGACACCTGCCCCCTGATGACACAGCGAGAACGGATCGTCGCTGTTGATTTTCTCTGCCTTGTCTCCTCGCCACCTTCGCCTGCGTTGCCATCTGTGGCCTGTTGGAACATTTTCTATGCATCGATGCTGCCATCTTCCGTCTCCTGGTTCACCTTCATGTGTCGACGACAGCTTCCATCTCTTGCAACTCCCACTGACTTCATGAGTGAAACGACAATGCTTCTTGTGTACAGTTTGAGTCTGTTCGCACCTCACGAATTGGGATTGACGCTCTCGCTTCTGATGGACATTGGCAATTATTTTCCGTTTTCCTTCTGTGCCTTATCATAAATTCATGCGCGATTTTTTTTATTTTTTTCTTGTGTTGACCTTACTTTGACGCGTGGTTTATTTATCTTCGTATATTTTTGCCTTTCTTTTCGTTTGTCCTTTGACTTGTTTTGGTTTTGTTAAGGACACAGGAGTGTCCTTGTCTCGGGCAGGGTGATATCACGCAGTTGAACTTCTCCCGGGTATATTTTTCAATGTTTTATCTTTTAGTTCTTCCATCTTCCTTCTCTTCTCTGTTCAAATCACACAGGCCATATTTATGTCACCAAACATTCCCGTTTTGTCTTGTCAGTTCCGGCGGCTCATTTTGAATTAATATTTTCTGCTGAGTTTTCTTGTAAATTGTCTTCAAATAATCTCAATTGTCTTAAAATTTCGCAATCCATATGATGTATAACCTAACACACGTTTCAACTGTGGAAGTGGCGCAATCTTGGCCCTGTCAATTGTTTCTGACAAGCGACAATTTTCGCCACTCAGAAGCAATTGCCGGGGGCAAGGCCCACTGGGAGGACAAGGTCGCAGAGGCAAGCGACGACACAGTGACGACCTTTTTTAAATATTTTATACTTGTTTAGCCCTTTTCATATTCGTATTTCCTTTGCTGATCCAGTGATTTTCTTTTTTGGTTACGTGGCAAACACCCGACAAAGAAGTTGCGAGATTTTGTCGGGCGTTTGTCGCCTGAAAATTGCATCGAGAACGTTTTTTGTCAAATTCAAAATCAGTCGCCCTACAGACCTTGAAGTCACCACGCAGATATCGATCTAAAAACTGTTGCGAAAAAGTTCTCATCGAGAATTGAGTGGGAACTCGCAAACTGGCGATTTGCATTGCACCTGAGTAGATCGATTGCATACTTTCAAGGGGCAAAGGGGCGACAGCCATTGGACATCTTCCTTTGGTAACACCGTGATCGTTATTTGTTCCGATCGATAATAATCTTCGTTATTGTTAATTTTCATCGTGAATAAATCGTGGGGACATTATTTTAAATTCAACCTGGAATTATTTCTCGAGCAAGAGTTCAGTGAACTCGGACGTTGGTTTTCAGATCCCGAGTGCTAACTGAGGACCCGCAGGGAGCGTCACTTCAAGCAACCTTTTAAAACTTTCCCGTGATACAATCCGAATGATTTCCTTCCTTTCAAGGAGGATCTTTTGTTCCTTGGCAGGATGATCGAGATTCAAAGGAGGAGCTTCTGTTCTTTCTCAGGACCAATTGGTCTTTGAGGTGAAGCTCCAAAGCACCTTCGCATATTTAATAGGTGGAGTTTTTTTCGGCCGGGCAAGAAAGCCGCCACCTTCTTTCAACCCTTAGTTTGGGCCAAGGATTTCTTTCGAGTTTCGATTGGTCGAACTTGTTGTCGTCTTCCTCTAAACGATGCTTTCAGATGGTGACGAAACTCCAACGATCCAGCCAACGATTTCCAGGACGTGAAGGATTTCTGGGATCCAAACACGATCCATTCCGCCAGTGAAATCGGACCAGAATTGAAGCAAAGTTGGAACACGAATATCCCATCAAGATAGAAATCATGAACCCGAACAACGTTAGTTTTCTAATGCTCATCATTTTTCCGTTGTGTCCAGGGATGTCCAAACTCACAGCAATTTGCGTGTTTATGTTTTTCTTTGCGTTCATTTCAATACGTAATTACTGCGACGTCCAAAGTTCAGTTCTGAAGATCGAAAAGTGACTACGAGTGTTTACGTTCGGTCATTAATGCAAGAAGCAAGTGCGCGTGTTGTCTGCGAGTTTTGGAATCCCTTGTTATAGATGAGTTGGATTCCCATGGTTTTGTTTCGTTTTATGTAAAATATTTCGATATTTGCTTTGCGAAGATGGCCCGCTTCCCGATAGTACAATGGAATTCGCTGAAGCTCCCAACGCGACAAAGGGTTGAAAGCTTCAGACAATTCCCCCCTGCGCAGTTGGATGAAACTTTGCAACACCAAGCCACGATGCAAGCTTCAGGTGATTTCAGACGACATGGTGAGAGTCGAAAAGCGGCAACGTTCTGGATGACTCCAGATTTTCCTTTCACACAGAGCAAAGTTTGTTGTTGCATCCCGCTTTTCGCTTCTTACCGAAATGCACTCTAAATTGTAGGTTTATGGAAGTATCACTTCCATTTTTTACTACGTTCCCTGACTTGTCACCGGTTCCCATTCAGAGAACAGTAGACAGGCATAGATACAGATGGAGTTTAACATTGTGACGTCACGCCCGTCTACGACCATGGGGTAACTTTTTGGGCAGCCCACAGAAGTACAGTGTAAACCTAAATTCCTGTCGGTAGCGACTGAGTTACGAGTTTCTGAATTGTAAACAGGCCGTCTACGTTGATGAGCTCTTTTTAACCATATGAACTATGATCCTGCATGAGGTTTACTATAACTATGCACCATGAACGCCTGTGAGGGCAGGTTTTGCGCGCCCTCAGCAGCCGCACGCTCTTCGACGCTGCTCGCGGAAGCTCCTCGCGCCCTCCACGCGCCTCACGCCAGGCTTTCGCCGCACACGCGCCCTTTCCGGGCCACTGACCAATGTCAGCGTAAGTAAGTTATGGAAACACTTGTTGTCAACAAACTGCTTGGTGCGCTGTTGTTTTCCGGCCGCAGTGCCTTTCAGTTCAAGGCATATGATGATGACCCAACCTAACCTGACCTGACTGATCCAACCTAACCAAACCTAACCAATATCTCAACGCACCGTTGTGCAAACGGCGATGGAAAGAATCTCAACGAGCTGTCGTATTTCGGTTCGCTGGCTAATTATTCGACGCGCTGTTTTGCAAACAGCGAAAGGAAAATACGGAACAGACAAACCCCATGTATTGATAAACTGACTGTACTTCAGAAGTTCACAAGTGTTCCCTGTAGTGACAGTTGATCCCGGTTGACACCTGCACTGTAGGAGATCAAGAATCTGATGGCTGCAACTGCCTGGTAAACCTATGGTCCCACGCGCTGAATGCCTGCTGACACCTGCAC